>CM076576.1:749753861-749869983 GCA_034641835.2 Pinus albicaulis | reverse complement strand
CATTGCATCATTCATCATCAGATGTTTAGTAAGCAGTAAGCATGTGCAGTAATAATATAATAAACCATCACACATAAGCAACACACATGAACACCAGTATTTAAGGTGGAAACCCAATTCAGGAGAAAACCATCGTTGTTGTCGTCTCTATCTTCAATATTTATTATAAAAAAAAATTCTTACAGTTTTGTACTGGCGCAGACTCATACCAGCACGCAAGCACCCACCTGCAAAAGGCTGCAACCTTCTCTCGTTCTCCAGCCACTACTGGAAGGGAGCTCCAACCCCCTGATCTCATTTACCAGCCTCTCCTGGAAGGGAGCTACTACCCCTTGCTCTCGTTTACCAGCCTCTCCTGGAAGGGAGCTACTACCCCCTGCTCTCATTTACCAGCTACCACTGGAAAGGAGCTACAACCCCCTCACTGAAGGCTTCGACCCTCAGCACCACTGCGGACCACGTTTCATCAATTTTCATACTGGATCCAACAACTTCCACACAACATACCTTGTAGGCCACTTTTCATCAGATTTTCAGACTGGACCCACTCCACACATTTAAGCTCAACGTACATCAAACTGAAACTTATAACCCCATCAATTCATTCATTTAATCATCAACCAATCAACCAACAACTTGATCTTTAATCAACATAATCAGCAACATAATCAACATTCCAACAACCCAGATCTGTATGAATACATCATTGACAGATAGCAGTAAAACAACAAAATAGATCAGACATTTCATTCCACACACTTCAGTAAAACCCTAGATTCCATACGCACTTTTAATTCACTGAACCTGCGTATATACGCGCTTTCACAGAGACAAACCTTCGTATAGATCTGCAACTATTTCAGAACTTACCTTTGATTTCATACGCGCTTTTGCTAAAACGAACCTACGTATATACGCGCTTTTGCTGAGATGAACATGCGTATAGATCTGTAACTTTTCAGAACTATGCAGCTCTTTAGAATAGATAACTCAGATCTCACCCTTTACTTCAGCAAAGATTCGCCAGATCACAAATCTAAACATTCCATAAACAGATCTAGAAAATACATAGTCATTTCAGATCTAGAGATCCCTTTTCATCATTTTCTTCATAGGTGCATTATTAATTCATGTCAATCAATAAACTGTTACCCATTCCATGCAGATATACTTCAGAGTGAAATATTCATTAAAACCCAGACCTATGCACACACTTGCACTATGATCTTCTTCTCCTTATATAGATTTAGCCTTTGTCAATACCATGAGTCAAAACCACTCAACCACTGATGGTATTCCTGGACGGGATCAAATAGATAATCTAGCGCTCAATACAGTGGGCCAATACCATGGTAATGCCCCTAGGTATCATATTTTTTAGAGCGCAAAAGGCATACGCGACTTGGAGCGTTTGTATCCACTTGTATACGCGATTTATCTTCAAACTAGATACGTATATACTAGTCATGAATGTATACACGGGTTTCCTTCACAAAAGTAGTGTATACATTGAATCCATACGTGGGTTGCCTTCATAAAAGTAGCGTATACATTGTGATATATTATATTTATCATTTCTTTGGTACTTACTAAAATTATTTTTTCCGCTACTTTTGAACTGATCTGTAGATACATCATTTTTACATCTTTAACAAATAGGTTGCTATAAAAACGCAACTCATCAAGTAGGTTTCCATCAAGGAAAAATTCATCAAGTAGGTTGCCATCAAGGACAACACATTGCATCATATTTCCAACATCTATTATCCAGCAAAATTAAGAGACACAACCTACACCAGATCTACTGTAATATCCTCTGTTCTCTCTCATAGTCTCCCTATCTGTTTCTCGCTCTGAGAATACACATACAATCCACAACCGCAATACAATACCCTCATACAAAGTGAGGGGTTTCCTTCTAGGGAAAAAAAAACCCTAAACAAAACATAACTTCTACTGTCAGATCATCCGCCTAATGAACGACCCAGATTGACTAGAAATTACTATACTTTTACAAGGAAATTTTACATTTGTTTTTAGCTTCACGGGCGATGCCCCTGAAACCCCCTGCAAGGGGGGGCTCCATAAAGTCACAGCCGCCCCCCTGGACCCCCAGGCAACGTTTAAAGATGGGCGGCGTTGCCGCACCCATTAAGGTACAGGGGTCCAACGTTGTGATACAAAATAAACAAGATAATCAGGCTCCACACCCAACAAGCATCTCGCTGCGCTCAAAATTTAGGCGGAGTTTATGGCTGAAGCTTTGCTTGAAACTCTGCGATCTGCTGCTTGTACTTCAGAATGGGAGGCCTTGACGACAACCACCAAACTTTCAATCTTGGCTTGGGCCACAACAGAGGCAAGGATAGCAACCTTAGGCAGGTCACTACACAGACAATCAATTATATTCTCTAGCTCCACGCGTTGTGCCATCGCTACTTGCTACGTTGTTTGAGCCAGGAACTACGTTGTTTGAGCCATGAAAGACTCCTATGTTTTTTCTGCAATCTTCTGCTCTGCCTCGGTGAGTTGTTGGTGCATGCACGCTTCTCTGCACTACATCTCATCTATAATAATTGTCTAGATATCATGGAGCTTTCCTCTGGGAGCATTGATAAGTCAATGCCAACTTCTAAACATGTTTGCACGTGCGCCCAATTCATTTTGTTCCAATGTAACCGTTGCTCTATGGAAGGGGAAGATCTTTCCATATGACGTGTTGATGATCAAACTTGTGTTTTTTCTCACTTGAATCGGCCTCATCTGAATCACGCTCACTTGAATGCTATCAGTCTTGAGTTGTAACACTTGCAATCCAGTCTGCAGTGACTCTACTACAACCTTGTACCACTCCTCTAGTGTAGTCCAATGATCCTCAGAGGCAGATGCAACTACATCGACAATCTTATCTAAGTCATCCTCTGTGAGAGTGACTTTTTTTGTGCCTCTTACCTTCGAACATTTCCACTTCTTGCGCAGGCCCTTGGGGGCTTTTGCATCGCACTTGGTACCTTTAGGGGATTCAGCTTCTGTACCATCTAGGCCATCTATGCCTCCGAGATCCACCTCAGCTTCCTCTTCATGTTCATTTTCCACCTCTTTGTCTGCTTCCTTCTCAGCTTCATTTTCTTCTTCTTTGTCCTTGGTTTCCTCTTTGTCGGATGTGGAGGTTGTGATAGGCGTAGTAGAGCCTAGCTCGGTCTTCCATGCTTTAGGCCAAGTCACAATGACATAGTCGATTTTAGCCTCTGTTACCATATATGGAAGGTTATACAAAACTGGATCCTTGCGCGACCAGATCTGCACATTGTGCATTAACACTTTGAAGTCCGCAATGGTCTTGTATTTTTCATATGTAGCCAAGGAAAATCGTGGGTGCGAGTGGATTTTTGCAGCTAATTATCCCTCAAATAAGACCCATAATATTTTATTCTCCATTACGTGCTTCAGGTCTGTGGAGTCCCATAGATATGCGTAGCGCGCTCCTTTGAAAACACTAGTTTCTATATCCAAGAGGACTACTCCCTAGCATCTCCAATGCAACCAAAGCAATCAACATGAGTAGCCATGAATAGTTGAACTTATTTTCTTCCTCTTGTGTCTCACGCACATTTTCTAGTAGCTCAATACAGAGGAATTGTGACCAATTGTAGATGACGTCTTTCTCACACTTCCCTGCCAGTGCAATGATGTGTGTAGGGACCACCTTAGGCCTGCATTTGCGCATCATTTTGTAGCCTACCACCAAAGTTCCAAGGTGCACCACTGGGTCATCGATCTATTGTACTAGGAAGCCCCTAGAATCTCGTGCCATGTTGTAATCCTTTTTTACCTTGGAAGTTACCTTCATTCCTAGATTTTCCCATAACTAGCCATAAGATTGGGCCCCTTCTTTGGCTGGCCTATGATCTGATGGATCAGCACGAATTCTATCGGGATGTGATTCTTGATCCAAAGGAACCCATCATGTACCAATGCTAGCAGCTGGAGCACACATATTTTTGTGATGGGATACCTGCCGAAGTGAGGAATTCTCAATAGATTGAGAACTCCAACATTACTCAACCCATGCGCCTAAGGCATGGTCTCAACCTTCACAACTTTGGCATACACATACCTCTCAAAATAGTACATTGGTGCCAGCTCAAGGAATGTCTTTTCATTTTCCAGGTTGTAATCATCAAATTTAACTGTGTGGATCTTTCCGAACATATCCCCCTCCAAAGTGATCGCTTCTGGAATCAAGGGAATTTGCAAATAATCATGCACTGTGTCCAAATATTTTGGTGCCTTCACATAGGGTTTGTGCGGTCTTACATAGTTTGGGAGCCATGATATGGGCTCAACGACAAGTTTTTCCTCATCATTTTCACTCATGGGTCTCTTCATTGGGTCACCCATAGGTGACCTATCATTCGTCGCCTATTGCGGGGACGTAATCTATCTAGGCGACGTTCATGACTTTGAGGATGACCCCTTGGTCATATTTCCCTTTCCTTTAGTTAGCGTGGACATGAATTCATTCACTTCTGGAACAACCTCATGGACATATTCAGATCCAAGCTCGGTAGATGCTATGATCGACATAAAGTGCTCCTCAGATGGTGCGTTCTTATGGTTAGTGGTCGTCATTCTAGGCTTGAAAATGAACTCAGGGTTACTCACATCAGATGCAAGGGTGTCACAGCTAGACATACAGTTCTCAGAGATAATTTCAAGGTGCAATTCACTCAGACAGCAAAGGAACAAAATATGACCCGCGTCGTCACTTTTATAGGTGAACCATGGTAAAAACGGTCAAAACTTCATTAATGGCACCTTATCCCCGTAAAAATGGTCACAAATTCCATAATATCTCCTCATTAAATGTAGAAAACCTACTCCATCCAATGGTAAGATCAAATTTTTACCCAAATTCAATACTCCAACGGCTAGTATTTCCTGTCGCGCACTACCTCTACGCTCATGTCGCACTTGCCTGCTTATGTCCTCTATGTTATGAAAAATTATGAATTACGGATAAAAAATTCTTTCCTAAATGTGGTGCACATTTAGAACAAAAAGATAAATACTTTTCAACTAATTTTCCTAACAGTAAATAGACACACAAAACATATCAAGAAACTTACTTGGAGTCCAAGTGCTTCCAAATCTCCTTCTGTCGCTCTTGTTGTAGCTTCAAATCCAAGCTAGATCACAAAAATATTTCCTACAAGAATGAACACTAAAAAACAAAGGGATAGCAATATACATATGCATATTCAATTTATTAAGTTAAATCAATGAAACATGAACCATATACATCAGATAAGAATTCATAATATGAAAGACATAAGCTTATACAGATACATATGTGGGGAAGTAAGAAGCAATCTTTATTAATGGATATAAGGGGAGGTTACAACCCAGTGATTGATTTGATGTCACCATCTCCAGCAGCATCCCAACCTCATCTCAATGCACATCTCTCCATAAGCATGTCACTCAAATCAACTCCTCAATTGAAATTCCACCAACATTTCTCTACTCAAATTCTTCCTTCTCAAGCACTAGGATTTGTGCTCAGTTTATAGATGAGATGAAGGTAGTTTTACAATCAATGAATTTCTAATAATAGGAAACACATGTTCCCAATATTAGAGATGTCAAATGGACACATGAATTCAAATTTTGACACATATGCACTCTTCTAGAAGGCACTGGCCAAGTGCAGATTATGGAACAATGATAATTTTTCTCCCAATTTGACCAACGCACCCTTGATAATTTAACGAGTATAGTGATGAATGAAACTCGATTCTTGCCATGATCAACAAGTCCGTCACTATTTTATGTTTTAACGAGCCTAACGATAGTGACAACCTGACCCTTTTTCATATTTAGAGAGTTTGAAAAAGAGGAAAAAAGATGTAATATTCCCAAATAGGGAATGAAGCAATACAATGCAAAATGACATAAATATAACACCGATCATCATAGATAAAGCAGGAGGCCAATATGGAGACCTTTCATTTGTATTTACAACAGCAAAATAGATGTAAAATATGGCCCATAAGATGCATAACAGGAAATACAAGTCTCCAATGAAAGAAAATCCTCAAAATGAGGTGTTGCAACCATATATATAGACTAGAAAAATCCTTACAACATTATTTTATTGGTCCGCAACAGATGTATATTACGCATCAGATCTAGAGCATATATGTGCATAAAAATTCAGATCTATAATAGATCCATACACTATATAGACTCCTCTAAAGAATACCCTTGGGGTTTTCAGCAAAACACCATGTACAAGTTGTAGATCTGAGATCTAAGACTGTATATCTATTGAAATGTTAAGATCTGGAAAGTGGATCTGATCTGATATGAACAATAGGATGATCTCCTCTATTAAATCTCCAAAGTGAAGGGTAGATCCCCAACACTTGAAAACCAACTCTCCAAATGGTGTTCCAAAACACCGTGCAACTGCACCTACAGGAATAACACAGATTTGAAAGTAAAATTGCGTTGTAGGGATCAAAATGTGGTTGGCCTCATGCCAAGATCTGAAAATGAAGCTCAAGTCCTCCAATACTCTCCTCCCAATGAAGTAGAAGCCTCCTCCACTGAAAAGGAGTACTGAAAAGGCCTAGATCGAAAATATCTAGTGTCCACTTGCTGCATCTTGCAAAAACAACCAAAACCTCAACAGGATATGCGTTGTAGTTGAAATAAAAAGCTTGGCCCTAAGCCAAATAGTGGACAATGCAATACAAACTCTCCCAAGAGTTACTCAATGGGAAGAGGTGGGATTCCCGATCAGTAACACCCAATGCTAAACAACATTCAATCTCAGCTAAACAACAAGAGAAAGATATATGTCTAAATAGACAATATATTCAGAAATTTGATAATCATCAACAACCTTCTAATGCTGCCATCCTCTTCCTTTTATAAGTTAAGAGCTTTCAAACCCTAAACCACTTCCAATGAGATCACTTCTTTCACACAAGGCATCTCCATCTAAAATTGCGTTGTCTCATTGATGGCCACTCCTCCATGACTGTGTTGTAGATTTGGTTAAGGTTGACCCAGTCAAAATGTCCAACCCCTTTCACACCTAAGGGTGCTTTATTTAACAGCCAAGATTTATCATTTTTACATTTGGCATTGATTAATTAATTATTAAGGAGTATTATGGACCTCCTTTGCTCTTTTATTCTTTAAACAAAGTAATAAAACAAAAAAGTATATTCCAATTAGCTCATGACTAATTGGGAATATTACAGTCCTCCCCTCTCAAATGTTTCTTGTCCTCAAGCAACTGACAAGGTGAGTGTTGCAACTCTTCTCCTCCTCCATTGGTGACACCAAAATGTGATAAGCTTCCTCCATAAGCTAAGTTTTCACCAATCCAGCCCTCCATGGATTGCTCCTCCAAAGTTCTCATTAGATGTAAATAATCCATCCCATAAGGAGACAATAGCTCAAATGAAAAAAACATGGTTTGCCCAATCTTCTCCTTGAAACATGTAGCATAAGATACATGGAGAATATCCATCCCATAGGGCACATATATACCTCCCATCCTCCCTCCATACAGTCCCATAAAAAGTACAAATACATCATCAATGTATGGGATCAAAACTACATACATAAAAAGAGAAATTTGTGCATATGGAGGTGGGTCATAGTCCCACATGTGGAACTAGCGTAGTCCATCTCCTGACTGCCTCATATCATGATGTGGTAAGTGGTTTCCCCACCACTTACTTGCTGCCCATGTCATCTCACCATGGCTGAAAGTGTGAGATATATTTGGTGCTTTAGGAAAGCACCCATCATGAAACAAAATCTCCCTTTGTCCTCCAAGGGAGTGGCCATGTTCAAAAAATTTTGTGGCCCAAAGTTGGCCATGAAGTTTATAAGTTACAATACCCCTCCTTGGAGTCATGGCCTACATATACATGGTGAAATAATGAAAAAAATAATCAAATGAAACATTATTTACATGAGCATATCCTTCACCAAAGTTCCTCCTTAAACAAATGGAGCATTGCATAGATCTATCCCCTTCCTCAAAAAGAGAAAGAGATGGCTGAATTAACTCTTTCATGGAGTTATGTTGTTACCCCGTCTCCACATGGTACATGCATCTTTGAAAATGTTGATATAGTTCTCCTTCAAAGCCCTTCCAAGTGTAGCTTCTCATGATGATGTTGTAGAATCTCATGGAATATGTGTGGCTGAAATAGAACTCTTCATAGGCCCTTTGTAGTAACTTCTCCTTGAGCTTGGAGGCTCTAGACAAGAAGATCCTACCATGATAATAGATGAATCCTTATTGGACTAAATATCCCTCTTCATGTAGCTGGTCATCAAGTATCATGCATGTGTGCAGATCCTTGGAATAATCCACCAACAGTTGGGATTTCCAATATGGATCAATCTCCCATAGTGACAGAAATGTCTGTCATATAGCTGCTCTCCTCCTTGACATCTCCCATGCTAAAGGTATATTTTGGAAGGTCATTCCTTCCATGCACCTCCTCCCGCAGTGTAGAATCTGAAATGAGAGTGGGTAATGATGATATTGGGAGAAGATCTCCATCCTCCTTGAGCCTACCCAAGACTCCCAGCGTTGTATCATTGTCTTCCAATGCTCCCATCCATCCTGGATCTATGCTTGGAGCATCATGTTGTGAGACATCTCCCACAAAATCTGAATTAGGTTTCCTCCCAGGTGGTTTGCCACTATATAATAGTGTCCCATGCAGCAATCTCTTGAGCATGATAGATGGGATTGTAAGGTTCTTTCTTCCACTGTGCAAATCCATCTTTTTTTTCTATGTGGAAGTTGTATGTGAGGGATATGTATGCATGCCTTTGATTATTTTAGTTTCACCACTCTTCTTATCCACCCATTCCATTTTCAAAGCCTCCCAATCAGTGGTGACTTTCCCTAATGTAATCAACCATTGAACACCTAAAATCACATTGGTGTCAGGTATGTCAACCACAAAGAAGTGATCAATCATTGTATATGTCGCCATGGTGACTGATAAGGATGGTACATAATGCATGCATTGCATTTTTCTATCTCTTGGGACGAAAACAGAGAATCCCTCAAAAGCATCAGTGGGTATTGCCCTCCTTTGCACTAGTTGGGCATTAATGAAATTATGGGTAGCCCCACTATCAATCAAAACAGAAGCCATCTGATTCAAGATGGAACATTTAACTCTTAAGGTAAAGTACTTAGGTACTCCTCTAAGAGATGCAAGATCCCCTCCAATAGGATAAAATGCTCCATTCCCATATCCTAATGGTGTTGGCTCTCCTCCTGTAGTGTCAGCGTTGTGACATCTTCTTGGTTAATCTTATTCCTCCTCCTCATCATCTAAGAAGACCTCTATGTAATGTGCTTTTCCAATTGCACATTTATGTCTAGGTGCCCATGATTCTTGGCAAGTGAATCAACGCTTCCTTCTTCTTATATCTCTCCAGACATCATCATCAAGAGGTTTCTTGTATGAGCTCTCCTTTGAAGGAGAAGCCTTTTCTTCCTTTCCCTTTGAAGGAAGAGAGAGCTTATGCTGAAAATTTGCCTCCGATTTTGGCAAGGCATCTTGAAGGTCTCTAGCCCTTTCAATAGCACCATGTAGGGTAGTGGGCTTGGTATATTTAACCAACCCATGAAGAGGTTCATCTAAACCATCAATGAACATGTACACCCTTCTTGCTATAGAAAAATCAGGAAACATAATAGAAAGTATTAAAAATTCAGAGATGTTAGTTTCTGTATTACCTGATTGTTTCAACTTTGCAAGGCTTATGAATGGTGCTTTTGGATCTCTTCTATCGAATATTTTCACTAGCCTTCCAATGAATTCTGAATAAGTAGTCACATTGGCATGAACCAATGTAGACAAGCCATGGAACCACCAATCATGTGTTTCACCTTCAAGGTGCAGCACTGCAATCTTGATAGCCTCCATCTCTGGAATCTTGTTCAACTCAAAGTAGATGTCAATTTTTTCTACCCAATATTTGGCATAACACTTGGATGAACCATCAAAATTGGGTAAAAATAATCTGCCCATAGTGTGGTGTCGATCATGATTTTGAATGAATCCACCACCTCTATGATGATTCCTTGGTCTTCTATTGTCCTTTATGTGACAAAAGTCTTGAAAACTCAAGTGATCTTGAATCTCTGATTTTGAGACTCATATTCTTCAAAATAGTCTTCAAGGGGTTCATGCTCTTGAAACCCTTCATTTCCCACAGAAAAAAATGTAGGCATGGTAGAGCATTGGGAAACTTGTGGTTGATGCATTGGTTTATCATTCCAGTGATGGGACATGCCAGAGCCTTCTCCAAGATGAAATCCTTTAGGGGATTCCTTGATTCTGTCCATTCTCATCTCTTTGATTCCTTGATCTCTCTAGCAAGGTCTTGCATGCCTCTAAGAAGGATCTTAGGAAAATCCTTATCTTCATCTTCACCTCCAGATAAAGGGGCTTTACCCTTGTTATCATTGTCATTTGTGTAATCAAATTTGTTTGTCTTCTCTTTAGATACCTCTTCTCTCTGTCAATAAGAGGTTCTCCTTCTTCATAAGACATATTGGCTCTTTAGAAAGCACAGGTTGTGCTAAGATGATGCTCTGATACCACTGTAATATTCCCAAATAGGGAATGCAGTAATACAATGCATAATGACAGAAATATAACGAAGATCATAATAGATAAAGTAGGAGGCCAATATAAAGACCTTTCATTTTTATTTACAGCAGCAAAATAGATGTAAAAGATGGCCCATAAGATGCATAATAGGAAATACAAGTCTCCAATGAAGAAAATCCTCAAAATGAGGTGTTGCAACCATATATATAGATTGAAAAAAGCCTTACAACATTATTTTATTGGTTTGCAACAGCTGTAGATTAAACATCAGATCTAGATCATATAAGTGCATAAAAAGTCATATCTATAACAAATCCATACACTATATAGGCTCCTCTAAAGAATCCCCTTGGGGTTTTCAGAAAAACACCATGTACAAGTTGTAGATCTGAGATCTAAGACTACAGATCTACTAAAATGTTCAAATCTGGAAATTGGATTTGATCTTATATGAGCAACAGGATGATCTCCTCCAATAGATCTCCAAAGTGAAGGGCAGATCTCCAACACTTGAAAACCAACTCTCCAAATGGTGTGCCAAAACACCCGGCAACTGCACCTACAGGAATAACGTAGATCTGGAGGTAAAACTATGTTGTAGGGATCAAAATGTGGTTGGCGTCATGCCAAGATCTGAGAATGAAGCTCAAGTCTTCCAATACTCTCCTCCCAATGAAGTAGAAGCCTCCTCCACTGAAAATGAGCACTGAAATGGCCTATATCTAAAATATCTAGTCTCCACTTGCTGCAGCTTGCAAAAACAACCAAATCCTCAACAAGATCTATGATGTAGTTGAAAGAAGAAGCTTGGCCCTAAGCCAGATAGTGGACAATGCAATACAAACTCTCCCAAGAGCCACTCAATGGGAAGAGGTGGGATTCCCGATCAGGAACACCCAATGCTAAGCAACATTCAATCTCAGTTAAACAACAAGAGAAAGATATATGTCTAAATAGATAATATATTTAGAAATATGATAATCATCAACAACCTTCTAATACTGCCATCCTCTTCCTTTTATAAGTTAAGAGCTTGAAAACCCTAAACCACTTCCAATGAGATCACTTCTTTCACACAAGGCATCTCCATCTAAAACTGCATTGTGCCTCATTGATGGCCACTCCTCCATGACAACGTTGTAGATCTGGTAAAGGTTAACCTCGTCAAAATGTCTAGCCCCTTTCACACCTAAGGGTCCTTGATTTAACATCCAAGATTTAGCCTTTTCACATTTGGCATTGATTAATTCATTCTTAAGGAGTATTATGGACCTCCTTTGCTCTTTTATTCTTTAAAAAAATTAATAAAACAAAAATGTATATTCCAATTAGCTCATGACTAATTGGGAATATTACAAAAGAAAACTCCATAAGTACTTTTTCGTAAAGTTGTCACTCAGATCCAAAAAAGTGTAAAATAATATCTGAGAGAACCTCTTTAGTCATGTTTGACCAAGGTATTCCTTTTTCGTATATAATCTATCTCAGTCTGAAAAAGGGTTAAACTTATACTAAGTAGATATCAATTCATTTACTTTTATGAGCTCGAGAAGACAAGTGCTCGGCAATATTTTCACATTATCAGAGTCTGAAAAGAGCTAAAAGAAGACTCCATGGGTTCCTTTTTTGCTGTTATCAAAGCTCGAAAAAGAGATAAAAGTGCGCTTCAAGTCCTTTTTTATTTTTAACAAAGCTCAAAAAATAAGTAGAAAATCTATTCTTTGTGGTCAAATCATTCTTGAAATAAGTTTGCACGACTAATATGTTCATCAGTTGTAAAACCTGTTCAGAACAACATCAAATGGATTAAAAATACCTGTTTTATGATAAAAATATAATAAAACCATAGTCATAGCAATAAATATTCATTTCAAACAATTAAATGACTAAATAAAAAGAGTTTTACTATTCATTTTTACCATTCAATAGTTACCATTTGCATTTTGGAGCTCTGAACCTGTTTTTGCCCCGAACATCAGCATGTTGATTGCAATCGATTTTGTGGACGGTTTTCATCGCCGTTTGATCCAGGTTAGTGCCATGGACCTTCTCTTACTCTCAGTGATCATTTCATTTCCTTTCACTACAAATTTTTAGGGTTTTGAGCCCCTTGGGGTAAATTTTGCTTCCAAAAATGGAAACGCACCATTAAGCATCGAAAAGTGTGTTTTGTAGCAGCTAAAATGAAGGCTAGCTTCATATGCAATTCACTATCCCTTTTTCAGGACTGCGTTGGGTGCAATCTTCATTTTTTATTCTTGCACTATGCCCAAAATTTGTCTAATTTTTTGCATTGAAGGGAGTCTAATGATTCTTATCGTTATGTTTTAGGATTTCATCAAACTATAATGACAATGGAGAGAAAGAGATCATGAAGAACAAAATATGATTTCCCTAAATGATTCGAGTATAGTAAGAGCCCTAAGAGATTGTGGCTTGTTAAATTACTTTCGTTTGTCAGGGATGAGGCAACAAATAGAAATCTTGGAGTTCCTAGTTTGAGCATGGGATTCAGCTATCGAGGAATTTAACTTTTAGAACCAAGTGGTTCCTATAAGATTGGAGGATGTATAATTTCTCACAGTTTTTTTGAGGAGAGTTTTGCCTATTTCCCTCCAAGGGTCTGCTCTTGGAGGAGAGACTGTGAGAGATTATGTTTTGCAGCATTGCTATCCAGGGGCAGAACCAAGAAAATATGGGAAGATAAACATCCGAGATGTTAGATATTTTCTTTTGAGAACCATTATTTTCACGATTATAAAACTTGCTGGCACCGTTACACTACATGTAGCGAATAGATCGTATATGCAGTATGCGTTGAAGTGCATGGAGCCAACAATATTCAACTGGTTCGAAGCCGTACTTTCTGAGATAAAATAACAACTAAACAAGGCAAAAGGAGAAAGGAAGAAAAATTTCAGTTATGGTTCAATCCTTATTTCATTTTCCTTAGAGCAGATTCCAGTGATGCAGCCACATCATGTGACACTGGGTGTGTCTAATCCCAGAGATCTGAGGATGCAGAGATGGGTAGAACTAATGGGTAGGCATGCATGCCAATTGACCATTGTGTTCTCGACTGTGTTCTTTTCCTGGTTCAGGCGAAAGGTTGTCGCCATCGATGAGTATGCATATGCAGGCATTGATTTCCGAGGAGATCCATATTTAGCTTTACTAGAAGGCGCTCAATGGGGTGCAATAGGTAAGAATGTTTTAACCATGTTTTTTATTTTTATAAGGTTTATACATTGTTTTTTGTATTTTTGATGTTTTCCCGAGACTAAACTAAATGTTTGATGTAATGCAGATGTTGGTCGAGTTCAACCGATGGAGGAACCATAGCATGTAGCAGATGAGCCAGCAGAGAGGGTTGTCGGAAGAGTAGTCCATCAAGATCTAGACATGGCTGAGACTTTGTCTAAGCTTCAACAACACATAGAGGGGTTGACCTTCGGGATTCTATATTTCCAGATGGAAGAGTTACCCATGCGACTGTAGCGTCACACTATAGGTGTTCCCAACCACTGGATGCGGTTACTGTGTAGGATAGCTAGATCTATAGCATGTTACCATGAGCACCACTAGTTTAATTTTGACATCTTGCATACATTTTGAGGTCATATGACCAATGTTTCTTGGGCAAAAATTTAAAACCTATAACTATCTATCTATTTGATTTTAGTGTTTTCCTATGTTTATTTTGTAATCCTATTCAATTATGTGAATGTTTTCTTTACATGTTTTGTAAATATCTGTCTAAAACCTGATTAGCCAAAGAATCAGTCAATGTGTTCAAATTTCTGGAAATGTCTTGATATTGAATAAAATCAAAGTGTCTTTCCAAAAGTCGAACTCTTAGGAACAAACGATGTAGTGTTGGATTTATAATAGTATAAACACTAGTAAGTCGTAATACCACAAGTTGTGAGTCTAACCTTATGATAATGCAGTTAATACCAAATGAAATGGCATCAGAGAGAAGTTAGATCAACGCGCTATACTCAAAGATATTGTTTGTTGATATCGATACAAATCCCTTGAAAACTCAGTAAATCGCTGTTTGCAGCGAAAATGGCCCACACTGCATAGGATAAATTCTGCGAACTATGACGAGCACCATCAACATATCCAACAAAAGGTTCCAAAGATTCAGACATTTGCGATGAAATGTAAAGTGGATTACTAATGTCAAGAAAACTCTAAAAAACAAACTAAGACAGTGAATGCAAATCAACAACATGTACATACCATATAATACACAAAATCACCGCGCTCATGATTAAGCATAGTAACGTTTCATATACAACCCATTTCTAGGTTGCGCCAATGGAATTCCATCGTAATCTACCAACTCATAGGCACCCTTATCAAGAACTCTTTTGAAAATATAGGGGCCATGCCATAATGGCTCAAATTTCCCTGTACCTATTACATCAGCTTCTTGATCCTAAAGAAGGACCAAGTTTCCCTCTGAGAAAATGCGAGGCTGGACATTTTTGTCGTATCGCTCCTTTATATGTCTCTTATGCGCTTATTTGGCCAATTTCGATTCACGACACATTTCATCAATAAGGATGAGGTTAAAATTACACGCTTCTTCTTCTGAGGTGTCAGGTAAGAAGTCGATTGCGAGTTTTAATGATGGTATTTCCCATTGGATTGGCAAGATAGCTTCCAGACCATACACCAATTAAAAGGGAGTAAATCCAGTTGTGTTTCTCACTGAGGTTCGATATGCCCACAAGGCCGAGTACAAGATCAAATGCCAGTTTACTTTATGAACTCCTATCATTTGTTGAAGCATACGTTTAAGAATTTTTTTGATAGCCTCAACTTGTCCATTTGATTGTGGATAGTAAGGAGTAGAATTATCATGTGACAATCCTAACTTGGCAATCAATTCAACCATCATGTGGTTGCGAAAATGCTTCCCATGATATGTAACTATAGCCTGTGGGACCCCAAACCATGCAATAACATGATTAAAGAAAAACAATGCAGCTGTCTGACCTGTGTTGTTGAATGTAGGCATCACTTCGGCCCATTTGGTAAAGTAGTATATTGCGACAATAATATAATCATGCCCTCCAGACGAGCTAGAGTTAAAGTTCATGAAGTAAATACCCCATTTCGAAAATGGTCCCACAGAGACAACACGATGCATTGACACTGGCGATTTGTGGATTTTACGATAAAAAATCTGGCACGCATGACAAATTATGACCGCGAGAATGTAGTCGCGAAATATGGTAGGCCAAAAGTAACCAGCACGGAGTATCTTCTACGCGGTAGCGTATCCATATAAATTTCCACCACAAGCCCCAGCATGATAATCATTTAAAACCTTTCAGCCTTCTCATGAGTGAGGCACCTTCTTAAAATAGTATCAACACCATGATGATAAAGTGTATCGCCGACGATCAGATAAGCTTTGGCTTGGTATCGAATACGTCGTTGTTTAGAGTGAGAGGTGTCAAGCCGAAAATTTTGAGTTTGGAGATAAATGATGAAATCTCCATACCAATGTTCAGATGATCCGATCAGAAACATAGACTCGTCAAGAATTGATGGTTCTAATGTAGTAGCAGTACTATGAGAGGGAAGGTCACAGAGAAGCTCAACCAAAACTAAAGACTTCTTTGACTTGGATTTGATAAATTCCAAATAAAATTCCTGCAAAAAGACAATCCATTTTGAATATTTTCCCCCAAGAAATTGACGTGATAAGATATAAGTCATGGGGTTGCAATATAAAATGACAATGGTCTTTCGGAATAGGATATAGTGGCAAAATCTTTGGACAAATTGAACAACTACCAGGGAAAGATTTTGTATGTATGAATACTTAACTTCTGTATCATTGAGATTACGACTCAAATAATGAATTGGATGTTCTTTACCATCTTCTACTTGGACCAATACCATAGCGATGGTCATTTTAGATGTGACGATATATAGGAAATAATCATTATAATAATTAGGGGGATACATTAATGATGCCCGGACAAGAGTGTCCTTGACAACATCAAAAGAAGCTTGTGCAACTTGGTCCCAATGGAAGGGAACCCCCTTTTTCAAGAGTCGAGCAAATCCTTTAGCCATTTCGGCGTAGTTGGGTATGAACCTCCTTAGGAATTTAGCCTTTCCTTGAATTTTATGAATCTGAATTAAATTTGATGGCGCAAACAAATCAAGAATGCCCTAGACCTTCAATTGTTCAATTCTAATTCCTTCTTTTGAGATGACGAAACCAAGAAAACGACCAGAACCAACAAAAAACACACATTTATGTGGATTGAGGCATATTTTGTAGTGTTGGCAGCGTAAGAAAATGGCTCTCAAATATATCGGGTGATTAGTCTGATTCCGAATGCGCAGATAAGTCATCTAGATAAGGTTGAACAATGTGCTTGATGTCATTGAAAGAATAATCCATTGCTCTCTGAAAAGTTGCCTCGAATTTCTTTAAACCAAACGGTAGTTTCCTATAAGTGAATGTGCCCCAGGGACAGATGAATGTTGTCTTATGTTGATCCTCTGGGTGGATATTGATTTGTTTGTAGTCGGAAAATCCATCCATGAACGAAAAGATTACACATCCAGCACAATTATTAATAATCTGGTCGATAAAGGGAGTAGGATAGTTGTCTTTTGGACAAGCAATGTTAACGTCTAATATTCCAAATTTTTCACATGATATTTGGAATATTATATTTCTTAATAAACTTAATTAATTAAGTAAATAAAAGGGTGGAGGGACCCATAATCATCAAAGATGAATAAAATCCACTTTTGATGTGTGTATGTGGATATTTCAGATCTAGATCTACATAATGGAGTAGTAGAGCAACTACTTAATGTGGAAGGAGTGGAGAACATGTCTCATTAATGAGATAGATCATGGAGGTTGATACAGTCAACTAAGATCTTGGAAGGGATCAAATATAAGATCATAAAGCATTTATAATGAGATGATGGAGTAGTGGTGCATTTAATGCACACATGATGGAGAGGGTGATCATTGCATTCACACATGATGGAGATCATGAAATGATAGCGTAGTCAACATGGAGACCTATGTCCACATGTACGGCATAGTTATGAGGAGGGCCAAGGCATAAGAAGGCTCATAATATATATAAATAATATGAAGGCAACATAGAATATATGTTGAATATTATTATTGATGTATGATCTGTTTAGATCTGGAATTGTCATGTGACATTCCATGCTTTCTTTGGCTGTTTAGCTAAGATTGCAAGTGATGTTTAGCACAGGGTATTCCTGGTCGGGAATCCCACCTCTTTCCTTGAGTGATCTCTTGGGAGAGGATTGTACTTCATTCATCATTAGGCATTGGTTCCATATTATTCCTTCTTTCTGTAGAACATCCATATTTAGAAATTGCACATTTCTGAAGATCAGTTTGAGAGGAGGAGGTTGTCCTTCAATATTTCAGTTGGGAAACCGGTGAAGGATTCATCCTATCACCTTGACCTTCAAGATCAGCCTTCCAGTGCTTTAGATCCATATCATGCATCAGGCCATCTATTATTCATCTCCCAGTAGCAGCAATTCCTTCAGGAATTGCACAGTCCAATATTGTAGATCCAAGGGAGAAGAGAAGTTGCTAGCATTTCAGTTAGTAATCCAGTGGAGGACCAATCCTTCACATTTTAGGCATTATTTCCATGATTCTTTAGCTTCATAGCTATATTTTTCAGTAGGATAGAGAGCCTCCTTCCTTTACAGTGCAGTTTTCATGAGCAGTTGTGTAGCAACAACTGCAATCTACTTTGGAGGATTGAGGAGCTAGATCTTGAGCTTCTAGCTTATGGATCTAGAGAAGGGATCAGCCCTTCAAGCTTAGATCTGATCTTGTGACATGTTAGAACCATGTAATTAGAAATATTGGAAAAATTCCAACTGCGGGGAGAACATCGTTTCAACCACTTTTGGATTCTAGGATCTAGCCCTCCTGAATCTGGAGAGGGATCTCTCCAATAATTGCAAAGATGGATTTGTCTTTGAAGTATTGGGTAATGATATTAGGCTAGTTATGAAGGCCAAGGGTTTTGTTTGTTTTTGGATGGTTGAGCATGATTACTGTTTGAGGTGGAAATTTCTAAATGCAAAGAGTTTCAAAGGTGAGAAGTTGCAAGCAAATAGAACAAGCTTTGGCCAGAAAGATAGATAATTGCAAGTTTTAGTCCATTGGGCTATGGAGTCATAATAGGGTTTAATTGAAACAAAAAGAGGCAAGAGTGGTCCATGGGGCAAGTCATCTATGTCTAAGGATCTCTTTAAAGTTTGATTTATGGAATGAAATGAGACAAAAAGAAGGGGAATTAAACAGATGAAGAACAAAGAGTAGCCTAGGATCTGGTAAGTACTTTGAAACTAGCCAGCCTTTGACAAACACTTAAGAAAGACATAAAAGAAATCCAGGATCTGGTAAGTACTTTGAAACTAGCCAGCCTTTGATACACTTTCGATAGAAAACATATAAAAACAGAGGGAAACTTGAAGGCAACTGCTGGAGTAGAAACTAGTGGGCTGGGCTCACCACAAATCCTCTCCTAGCTCTGCTTTACTTGGTAACTTTCAAGACAAACACAAAGATAACAAAGAATGGCCTAAGATCTGGTAATTACTTTCAAACTAGCCAGATTTTGACACATTCCAAGGGAAACTTTCAGATAGTCTTTTGGGATAAAACTAGGACCAGGGCACACCATATCTTCCTTAGTTCATCTCTACTTAACATATACTGAAAATAACATTTAAGAATAAAAACTAGCTCAGAAAGTAGGACGAGGGAACCCAACATTCCTATGCTTGAACTAAATTAGATCATTCCTCAATAACACAAATTTGAAGAAAACATTTAGATAAAGATTTTCAGTCAGAGAAGGGTACTGATATACAGTAGGTCCTAACTCTATGCATGTTGTTCTTTATAAGAGAATATGAAAATAATGAAAACAGAAACAAAATAAAAATTTATAATAAGAAATAACATCACCATCGACATAGATCAGGATCCCATAAATCAGCTTGTATTGATGCTCCAAACCAGTTACAACTTTAAGTTCAATGCTTTAGTTCAGCAATCATCTACACTTCCCGGACTAACTTATCTATCACAAACAAAGCTTCAAGAGCCAGTGAACACTATTTACAATCAGAAGTTTCAAGCTCAAGTCTATTTCAAAGTTCTGCAACCAACCCCTTCCTCATCTTCTCCAGTAGTATTTATAGAAGAATGAGGAGGTAAGATCTAATAAAAAGTCTCCAAAGATAATTAATACAATCTTAATAGCTTCTCGGCCTTTGTGGGGCTCAATGAAGAAGTTTACAGATGTTTCTGACCGTATTAATGTTTTTCATTTAAGATTAAGCTCGGTGGGAGCTCTTATTGACCTTTGAGGCTCTCTGTTATGTTAAAGTAACTATGTTGATGTTTTGTCATTAAGTTTATTTGCAGAATTAACTCTTTGGCTGCGCTGAGGAAAATATTTGATCTTGATCAATAACTTCAGCCTCTGTTTGAATGCTTTGAGGCACAGGTGGCGCTTGTGGTAGCTGGGAGGAATCAATTTGCCTCGGATGTGGCAGTGGAGGTCTTCTGTCTGATAAAACACTTTGATTTCCTTTTAACTGTGTCTTAATTGGGAGGATTAGGCTTTTGATAATCAATCTTAGCCATAAGCCTCATAAATTTGTCTTCAATCTTCCATTCTGGTGCGTTCTGTCTTTGACACTGATACTCTTTATTTGTGATTTATTTACTGTGTCTTGTTGGTGTGCAGTGTTGCGCAGGGCTCGTGAGGCATCAATGCCTTTGGAGTACTGACGAGGCACAGAAATTTGAACCATAGATGGCTTCTCTTTAAAGAATCAAAGGCACGAGAATTAAAGCCCCATCCTTCGGCTTTTTCTTCAGCACAATGAAAAAACCATATAATTACCCTTTATCAAATGATATATCCGGACTTCAAAATTTTGATAAAACCAAGTTGTATAACCATTTCGGGTCACAAAAGGTATTTTTTGACGTCAGGGTGTTTGTGACCCGAAAACCTTATGAGATCCGCTATATAAAGTTCCTCGGGTCCATTTTGGGGCCTGCTGATGTCAGGGTGAGTGTGACCCAAAATCCTTATGAAATCCGCTATATAAATCTCCCCGGGTCCAGATTTCACGACCATACGAGCAAACAGACAAGGCCCACTCCAATTAGTTGTTGCCGCGTGTGCACTAATGTGTGTGTTGACTAGGCGTCGGGACCACCGGTTCTGTGGGACCGCTGACTACTGTCGTGGCTATGGGGACCAGGGCGACTGATTTTGGGTCGTTGATCTACAGATCAGATCGATGGCGGAGATGTTTTTATAAATGCGCCGTACCTTATTTCATCCCTCGAGCTCCTTTTGAGTGCGATCACCGTTCGATGAGCCGGCCTCAGATCGGATGGCTCACGTCCATATCGCGCTGAGATCACAGTCAATATTTAACACCCGGGGAGGGCGCTATCTCCAAACTTCTCAAGGCCACGTGTCGGCCTGTGGCGTTGATCAAGATCAAATGGGAAATACAGCTTATCCCTCAAAATTGGTGCGATCAAAACTTCTCCAGTTTTTTACAGTGATTGACCGTGTATTAAACCGAAGTTAACACCATTCGTTGTATTCGCTCCGGCCTATTAAACTCCAGGTTCAAACCACGGACCTATGGCTCCATTAACTCATAAACCCGATTTATTTCTTCTATAGGAGGGTTACTTCCTTTGGACAAGGTTCACAGCTCCTACGGGCAACACCATTAAAACACCTGCACAATACGAAACAACATTATAAAATCCTGCGTATTTGGTTTTACTGCTTCAGAGGGTGTGGGGAGGAGCGTGGCCGTTGGATAGCATAAACCAATGGTGTGGATATTCTCGCGGAGGTCAAATAAGAGCGGAGGGAGAAATGAGTCACAAACGTTGATCGCGCAGAGATCAACGGCGGGGATTACGCAATCTGGCCATCGCAATTGGTGGTGGGGAAAAATATTAAAAATGCTCCCAAAGGAAAACTTTGATGCGATAAGCACCCGATGGGTCTAGCGCCTGGTTCTAGTACCAGGGCATATAATGAGGAAGTGATTTAGGACTTAGCCCAAGGGGGCTTAATTCTGCAACATAAAACGATATTTTTTTATGAAATTTTCAATGTTTTTAATGGATTTTGGGGGTTTGGACAAAGTTCAAAATGATTTTTAAACTTCTGTAAAGGGGATTTTATGAAAGGGGAATAGGGGAAAAATGAAAATAGAGGGATCTTATGGGGAGAAAAGGGGAGAAAATGCAGGTTAGTTTTTTAATGGAGGAGGGGGAAAAAGGGATTTTGCAGCAGTCTATTCTCATGAAATCAGCAGAATTCCAGAGTGTAAAATGGGCACAGCAATGAAGATTTGGACAGAGGCATGAGGCCTTCAAGAGTCTTCAAGAGATAACACTTTTTGCAATAAAATTTGTTCCTTGAAGGCTCCAAAAAATGATTTAGCCACCTTTTGGTATAGCAAATTTTATGGTGGCTAACAGTGGCTCCACTTGGGGATGGTGCCTTCTCGAAGGTATCAAGAACTTCAAACTTGCATTCTCTGGGAGGCTGATCAGTACCTCATCCATTGGGCTGCCTTTCTTTCCTTGAATGATCTTCTTTTTCTTTGAAAACATATTAGCAGCCATAAAAACAATGGATCTTTCATCAACAAGATTTCTACCTACCCAATCCTACAGAACTAACATTTTTTCTTCTTTAGAGTGCACTTGGATTGGAAAATTCTTTTACAACATTTTATTCTTTTGAAAGCAGGAAATTTGATCTATTTCTACTCCTTATTTCTCCATGGAATCATATTAAACAGTTGAGCCCATATGATTCTCTACCTAATCTACTATTTGTTGGGAATAAATTGTCCAACAGTTTTTTATTCTCTAAATTCTACAACAGAAATTTAAAAGCATACAAGTCAGGATTGAATAGTCTAACTTGTTGCTGATCTATGGCATAAAAAACAAGTTGCACATAGATCTTATTTTGCAGAAATTTAAATCAAAATGGAAGGCTTAGGATATGAAGTTTCAAAGTATTTCCTTCATCTCTTTTACAACTCTGTTTTGACTTTTATTTGAGTTGTTCTTCCTTTGTTGACTGGTTCATATTTTAAGTTGATTAGAACCAGATTTACCTCTTTTTTTACTCAAAAAATAAAACAGATTTGAGTCACCTCTCTTTGGAAACTTAGGTTCAGATTTTGAGCATGTTTGAACCTTTTATTTCTATCCTAAACTATCTACTGATAAGCCAAGATTAAACAGTTCGGCAAATCGAATTCACTATCCTATCAGCAGAAAATTTAAAACTAATTAGTCAAGATTAGGCTGTTTGACTAACTAGAAGTGTGTTATTTAGGAGTGGCATTTGAGCTTGCACACTTTCAGATTTGTTTTTCTTTTTTTGGTATGGGGCTATACCTTTCTTGTTTTTACAATCTGCCCTCTTTTCTTTCTTTCTTTGTTTTTGTATTTTTTATTTTAATAACTTTGAATGAAATGATGGGTGAAGTATTTATAATGAGAAAAAAGATAAAAAGGCTTTCAAAATATAAAATGGATCAAGAGAAGTAATGCTTAAGCATCCTGCCATTGACAGGACCCCCAAACAATTCTGCTCCATTCAACTCTTACAAGAAATAGGCATTATTACCAGCAGCTGAATGGATAGAGTAAGGTTCAGGCCATAAGTTGTCAAATTTTCCATGCTTGCCCTTGTCTTCCCTCCTTGAGTCCCACTTTAAAACTTTGTCCCCAATCTTGAAATTGTTGGCCTTTGTTCTTCTGTCAAAAATACTTTTAATGTTGTCCTGCTTCTGCAATTCTTTGTTATAAACCTCCTCTCTGGTTTGGTGAAGATGAATGGTCTGATTTATTCTTCTGATCATGTCATTATCTTCAGTTTGCAATTCTTGAATCAACTTCATCACTGGTACACCAAGGCTGTTTGGAAAAACTGCATCAGTACCATACACAAGCTAGAAAGGTGACATACCAATAGATTTCTTCAAAGTCAATTTGTCAGCCCAAAGTGCATGAACTAACTTTGTGTGCCAAGAATTTTTGTTATCCTCCAACAATTTCTTGATTATGTTCACTAAGCTCTTGTTAGAGGATTCTGCAAGTCCATTACCTTGAGGGTAATAGGTCGTGGAATGCCCCAATGTTATCTGATATCTGTGGCAGAATTCAACCATCTTCTTTGATCCAAATGTTGCTGCATTATCAGTGATGATCTTGGTAGGACAGCCAAATCTAGAGAGAATATTATTCTCTATGAATTTTATAATAACAGAATCATTGGCTTACCTACAAGGTATGGCTTCTATCCACTTAGTGAAATAGTCTGTGGCAGTGAGAATCCATCTATGCTGGGCAGAAGATGGTGGATGGATTTCTCCTATGAAGTCAAGTCCCCACTATTGAAAAGGGGCTTCAACAGTGATTGGATGCAGAGGTAGGGGTAGTAGTTTTCTTTTTCCTTCAAAAAGTTGACATTTATGACAGGAAATTATCATCTTGTGTATATCAGGAAAGAGAGTAGGCCAATAGAAACCAACCCTCAAAATTTTGTTGGCTATTGTCTTCCAGTACAAATGACCTCCACACTCTCCTTCATGGAACTCATGCTTAACCTTCTCTACATCATACTCAGTAAAAAATTTAAGCAATACACCACTTTCATTTTTCCAATAAAGACATCTATCTATAATGCAATAGTTTACAACTTTTAACTTTAGGAACCTTGCCTTTGTTTTTTTAAACTAGGAGGTGTATTCAAATTAAGAAAAACATAAATAATATCAGCATACCAAGAGGAATTCATAAAATGGTCTTCAACAATGGGAGTTGAGATTTCCTCTTGTTCATCCAAAGCATTAATCATATTAATATCGAGAACCTCAAAATTGGATTCATCCATTAATCTAGCTAGACCTTGGCCTTTGATGAGTTTAGTGGGCTTTATCTCTAAATCATATTCAAGAATAACATCAATCCACTTACCTCTCTTACCATCTGGGTCCTGTGTTAGAATGTCTTTAACAACTGAGTTTGGGACAAAGGCAATGATGTGTGAGTGAAGGATGTACACTCTGAAGTCTTTCAAAGCTTTAACCAAAGCAAAATCTTGCTTCTCCATAATTTTATACTTGAGAGGGGAATCCCTCAATGCCTTGCTAAATAATGCAATAGGCTGCTCTTGCCCTTGTGGATTTTTCTGTAAAAGGACAATAGCTATTGTATGTTCTGATGCAAATGAAAAAATATAAAAATCTTTTGAAAAATCAGGACTTATTAGAACCGGTGTTTTGGTTAACGCTTGCTTCACTAGCTCAAAGGACTTATTTGCTTCCAAGGTCCATTTTACCCCTTGCTCCTTCTTCAACATGTTTGTTATATTCCTAAGGAGCTCAGCTAAGTTGGTGATGAACCTTCTCAAAAAGTTAATCTTTCCAATGAAAGATTGCAACTCCTTGATGTTTCGAGGATGAGAGATTTGCAATATGGCCTCAATCCTTTTGGGATCTATCTTAATACCCTCTTCTGAAATGATGTTCCCAAGGAGTTTACCTTCTTGGAGCCCAAATAGTGTTTTCCTAGGGTTCAAAGATATCCCAAACTTTCTGCATTTCTCGAAAAAATTTCTTAAGTGTTTTAAGTTCTCTTCATCTATTTTTGAAAACACAGTAACATCATCAAGGTATATAATTATGAAGTATCCCAGTTCTTCCGAGAATTCTAAGTCCATGGCTCTTTGAAAAGTTCCTCCAGCATTCATTAGACCAAAAGGCATCTTCACATATATGAAATTTCCCCATGGTGTAGTAAAGGTTGTCTTTAATTGATCAACAGGGTGAACTAAGATCTAATTGTACCCTGAGTAGCCATCAAGCAAAGAAATTCTTCTAGACCCTACCACCCTTTCTAAAATATGATCCATATTAGGTAAAGGGTAGTTGTCTTTTAATGAAGCTTTGTTTAAGTCTCTAAAGTCTATACAAAGCCTGATCTCTCCTATTTTCTTCCTAACTGACACTAGATTAGACACCCACTCAGAATATCTAATAGGGACAATAATACCAGCCTCATACATCTTCTTAATCTCCTTCTCAACCAAAGGCAACTGTACAGGGTTTATTCTGTGCAGCTTCTGTTTGAATGGTTTTTGGTTTTCCTTGAGAGGAATTTTGTGTTGTATTATTTCAGTGTCATAGGATTTAAGATCTTCGTAACTCCACGCAAAAACATCATAAAACTCTTTGAACAGCTCTATGTATTTGAATTTAATGTGAGCTGGTAAAGTTTTAGACAGTTTGATCATTTTCGGTTTAATTTCACTGCCTATATTGCACTCCTCCACTTCAGTCTCTACAAGTTCCAGTTTTTGCTTCCTGGCCACATCGTTAAAATCAAACAACTCTTCTAAAGGTGTGAGACCATTTGGAAAAATTTTATCTTTAGAGTGCAGGGTTTCTAACTCTTATGTTCCTAACTCTGCAGTCAGTTCTGTTTTGTTTTTAAGTTTGCTAGTCAGAAGATTAATATTGACAAGCTCAGGAGACAGCTCTTCTTCACCAAGATAATTTCCTTCACTGTAGTCAGTATCATAATCCGAGTCTGAACTGTTTAGTTAAAATTCATTTCTGAATTGCATGAAGTCTTCTATTTGTTTGTCTCCATCGAACACCTGCCAATACTTTTCATTATCAGGCACGGTTGGTCTAAATTTTATCTGAGTTGTGCAATCTTTGGTTTCATATGGCGTTAAGCATGTTCTAGCTGCAAAGGCTAAATTGTGGGTGACAATATTCCTTTTCTTGAGACAAAAATCAGTTTAGACTCCTCGAATGTTTTTAAAAGGTCCATGACATCGTTTCGGTAGGCCCTGAGTCTGGGATGATTTGCGTTATAATCCCCATTGACTTGCCTAATAACTAGCTCTGAATCCCCATACACATTGATTCTTTTGGCTCCTAACTTCTTCAACAATCGTAAGCCTAAGAGAAGGGATTCATATTCTGCTATGTTGTTAGAACACTGAAAATTTAATTTGCAGGAAATGCTTTCTGTGTGGTTGTTTTCAGTGTTGGAAATCCAGACACCTGCACCAGCATTGTTCCTAGTGTAGGATCCGTCAAAATACATACTCCACAGAGGACTATTTTTTTTTTCATCTGTTTGGTGGTTGTCCCCTCCAACTAAAGTGCTTTCGGATGTTTCCTGAATATCAACACTTAGCTGGACTTGTTTTAATTCCTCAAGTTTTTCAATATGTTAAGGAACAAGCTCTTGACTGCTAAGGTTAAACAACGATGGATGTATGATTTGTAGCTCAAGACCTATGTTTTTTTTGCTAGAGTTTACAGGTTCAGCAAACTTTTCTGACACTCCTACGTTATCTTGTTCCTCCTCTCTATCTGTCATTAAGTCAGACAAGGTCACTTGTTCACTGAGAGTTTCATCATTGAAAAGGATAAATGAATCCAGTCTTGTGTTTACAGAATAAAGGGGAGAGTTCTGTGGTCTGTCTTGGCTAGTCACCAGGTATTGCATGTGAGACTCCCTGTAAAGTCTTCTTGTCTGATTGAAAACAGGGATGGTCGCATAGGTCATGTCCATCTGCATAGTTCCTTGTAACTTAGCCCCCCAAGATCTAGATAATAGCATTCCATACTTTGGGGGCACATCAACCACAACAATTTCCATGACTAAGAATTTGGCTGGGAACTGTGTTAAGTTAACGCAGAGGTCTTTGATTAATCCCAAACATCTTACTCTGCTTGAGTCAAAGGAGTAAAGATATTTATAAGGTCTGGTGATTTCTAGACCCAGGCTTTCCATCACAGCTTTTGGCATTAAATTGTGAGAGGCCCCTGAGTCATGCATAGCATTGTGCAAAATTTTGTCATGAAAATTTAAACTCACATAAAGGGAGGAACAGGTCCCTCTTGATATCTAACTTCAATTCTTGGACCGAAAATAAGCTCTGGCTGGTCATCATTAAGATTGACTGTATCCTCATTTTCCTCTATATTTAAAGCCTTCAAAATTTGGTTTCTATATA
Source organism: Pinus albicaulis (assembly GCA_034641835.2). Classification (NCBI taxonomy): domain Eukaryota; kingdom Viridiplantae; phylum Streptophyta; class Pinopsida; order Pinales; family Pinaceae; genus Pinus; species Pinus albicaulis. The sequence continues at coordinate 749,842,139 of CM076576.1, read as the reverse complement.
CAATTTGAGCAGCTAACTTGGTCAGGGGAACAGAGATTTTGATCTTTGAAATTTCCTGCTCTAGGCTGAAAGGGATTTGTTTCTTTGAAGAACTTGTCTTAGCCTTACTAGCTGCTAGTCTAACAACAACATCAGCTTGTTGATTTGTTCTATTTACATTTGACCAAATGGCTTTAACAGGAGTACTAGCTGAAGTGTTAGTACTACTAATGTCCACACTCTTTTTTTCATTGTTTTGAGTGCCTTTCTCTTTACCGTTATCAGAATTAACAGCCATTGTTTTGTCCTTTTGTTTGACCACTTTAGGCTTGGTTGCAGTGTTTTTTTGTGAAGATTTGTCAGAGGTTTTGTTGTTGGGATTTTTTTGACTGGTTTTGCTTCTAAGGTCATATTATCTTTGAGATTCTATGATGACATTTTCCATGTCTTGATAATAATTTTCATCATCATCTCTTTTGTCATCATAAGGTGTATATAGACCTTGTTTTCTATCATAATGAATCTCAAAGTCATCATTATCAACCCTCAGCATGTTGATATCATATTCCTCTGTTATTTTATTTGTTTCCTCAACCTCACTTACATAGTTTTGATGAAAGATAGGAGTGATATGTTGATCATCTTCCCTAGGTCTGTTTGGAGGTTGGTTCCTTCTAAAATTCTGATTTTGGTTCTGGTTTCTGTTTTGAGGAGCAGTTTGGTTTTGACTGTCTTGTGCCCTCTCACGGATGCTCATTTTCTTCATCATCTCCTCCATCATTCTCTCCATATTTGAGTTGGAAGTAGAGGGTGTATTTTCTTCTCTAAAGGACACTCTCTTCTCATTTTTCATTCTTGCTCTCTTCTCCATCAAGTTGACTTCCACAGCAAGAGAACCTTTTTTCATCTCTTCAAGAGTTTCAGGATCCCTTTCTCTCAACTGATAGGCCATTTTAGGGTCAAAACCTTCAGGAAACTTGTTTAAAGATGAGCCTTGTGGAGGTTTTAGATCTGGGGAAAGTGCATTATATACGCTATTAAATATGGTACAATAAGCTTGTACACTTTCCCCTGTTTATATGGAGGTTCTTGTAATCAGAAAGGACTCGGAGAGGATTCTTCTTCACTTCCCATTTGTTTAAGAATGTTTGATGGAAGGCTTGGAGATCATTGATACTACGGGGTGTTAAGCCTTTAAACCATTTTCTTACTTCTCCCCCCACACTCTGAGCGAACAATCTAATCTTGAAATAATCATCATCAATTTCATTTCTGTCAAAGTAGTAATTCATCTTATCCACATGTTGTGATGCAGTTGTAGCATTGCTAGCAGCATATAATGGAATTTTGGACTGATAGTCCTGTGGGAGATTGACTAATGGTACAGGAAGGACTAAGGGAGCATACCATGCTGCCATGATATGTGGTGGGGGTGGATTCACAAGAGGTGGATTAACAAAAGGAAAAGTGGGCTGAAGTGGAGTGGTTTGAACAGTGGATGTAGGATGAGCAGAAGTGGATGGACCAAGACTAGATTGTTGAGCTGATCTTGGATGAGAGACACCTAATTTGTGAAGGAAATGTAAATCAGGAGGTGTTGTTTCTCTACTACCAGGATGTTCACTTGTTTCTGGAGATGAAATTGAAGCCTCAGAATGTAACTGATCTAAATCATCAAGAGACCTAGTTATAAATGGATTTACTAAGTCAACTTGTGATTGTTGTAGCGCTGAAAGATTTTCGGAAACTGAATTAGCTCTCAAGGGTGATCTGAAAAAAGTTGATAATTTAATCCTAGGAGACTTCCTAAGGATACTTTCTGGGTCATCAACTATCTCAGGTGGATCAGGGTTAGGATAGGCTCTAGTGTGAATCTTTCTAGGAGCCACTATGTTACGTTTTTCAGACCCAAATAAACCAGAAAAGTTCAACCAGGTATGACAGTCTTTAAAAGTTCAACTAATCTGTTTACACAAATTTTGATCCTACAATCCTCTAACTGAGTTTGAATGATATTACAATGATAAGGGTTCTTCCTAGTGGAGTCTTACAGTCTGTTCAGGATTGTGGAGTCGCCAAGTGGAAGTTTTTATCTCTCTTTCAGAGGTAAAAGGTTTTATGGTCCACTACCATGTTTATTGGATACCAATCTAAAAATTATTTTGGGTTTTCTGAGTTATTTTTTAGTTGTGTGGTTTCTAAGAGTTTCCTAAATCTATTTCACAACTTAGCTGTGGTTATGAGACAAAGACAACGAACTCTTATGGCTAAGCCAGCTGATTTTTCAAGGTTAGATAAAGCCTTATGAGAATCCTAGGGTTTTTCCTAGTTTGTCACTAATTAAAACAAGTTTCATCATGATTACCATTTCTTGGTAGTGCTTGAAAAGGCTGCTTTTACTCACAAGGTTTTTATGAAGTTTTTAAGGGGACCTAAGATGAAAATTTGACTTAGTCCCCAGCGGAGTCGCCAGAAATGTTAGGTACTGGTGGCTCAGCTAGTTAATATAGCAAATGTTCTTTGAACCAAATTTCTGATATCCTATGATTACCTTAAAATGCAAATTTCTCAGAAATTCCCTAGCGGAGTCGCCAGAAATGTTAGCACCCTGTAATTAGCAAGATTGGCAAAAGTCCAACTGCAGGGAGAACATTGTTTCACACACTTTGGGATTCTAGGATCTAGCCCTCCTGAATCCGGAGAGGGATCTCTCCAATAAGTGCAAAGATGGATTTGTCTTTGAAGTCTTGGGTAATGATATTAGGCTATTTATGAAGGCTGAGGGTTTTGTTTGTTTTTGGATGGTTGAGCATGATTACTGTTTGAGGTGGAAAGTTATAAATGCAAAGAGTTTCAAAGGTGAGAAGTTGCAAGAAAATAGAACAAGCTTTGGCCAAGAAGATAGATAATTGCAGGTTTTAGTCCATTGGGCTATGGAGTCATAATAGGGTTTAATTGAAACAACAAGAGGAAAGAGTGGTCCATGGGGCAAGTCATCTATGTCTAAGGATCTCTTTAAATTTTGATTTATGGAATGAAATGAGACAAAAGAAGGGGAATTAAACAGATGAAGAACAAAGAGCAGCCTAAGATCAGGTAAGTACTTCTAAACTAGCATAATTTTGACATACACTTAAGAAAGACATAAAATTAATCTAATATCAGGTAAGTACTTCTAAAATAGCTTGCTTTTGATGCACTTTCAATAGAAAAACACCTTAAAACAAAGGGAAACTTGAAGGCAATTGTTGGAGTAGAAACTAGTGGGCCGGGCTCACCACAAATCCTCTCCTAGCTCTGCTCTACTTGGTAACTTTCAAGACAAACACAAAGATAACAAAGAATGGCCTAAGATCTAGTAAGTGTTTCAACACTAGCCAGCTTTCAACACATTCCAAGGGAAACATTTAGACAGTCTTTGGGGATAAAACTAGGACCAGGGCACACCATATCTTCCTTAGTTCATCTCTACTTAACATATACTGAAAATAACATTCAAGAATAACAATCAGCTAAGGAAATAGGATGAGGAAACGCCATCATTCCTATGCTTAGAACTGAATTAAATCATTCCTAAATCACACTAATTGGAAGAAAAAATGTAGTTAAAGATTTTCAGTCAGAGAAAGGTACTGATATATAGTAGGTCTTAACTCTATGCATGCTGTTCTTTATGAAAGAAGATGAACACAGTGAAAACAGAAATAAAATAACAATTTACAATAAGAAATAACATCACCATCGACATAGACCAGGATCCCATAAATCAACTTGTATTGATGCTCCAAACCAGTTACAACTCTAAGTCCAATGCTTTAGTTTAGAAATCATCTACACCTTCCAGACTAACTTATCTATCACAAGCATAGCTCCAAGAGCCAGTGAACACTATTTACAAGTAGAAGTCTCAAGCTCAATTACATTTCAAAGTTCAGCAACCAACTCAACCAACCCCTCTCTCATCTTCTCCAGTAGTATTTATAGAAGAATGAGGAGGTGAGATCTGATAAAAGATCTCCAAAGATAATTAATACAAACTTAATGGCTTCTCGGCCTTTGGGGGGCTCGATGAAGAAGCTTACAGATGTTTTCTATCTGTGTTAATGTTTTCATTTAAGATTAGGCTCGGTGGGAGCCCTTATTGACTTTTGAGGCTCTGTGTTGTATTAAAGTAACTCTGCTGATAGTTTGTCATTAGGTTTAATTGCAGAATTCAACCTCTGGCTGCGTTGAGGCAAATATTTGATCTTGATCAATAACTTCGGCCTGCATTTGAATGCTTTGAGGCACAGGTGGCACTATGGTAGCTGGGAGGAATCAATTTGCCTCAGATGTGGCGGTGGAGGCCTTCTATTTGATAAAACGCTTTGATTTCTTTTTAAATATGTCTTGATTGGGAGGATTAGGCTTTTGATAATCAATCTTAGCCTTAATCCCCCCAAATCTATCTTCAATCTTCTGTTCTGGTGCGTTTCTGTCTTCGTCACTAATACTCTTCGTTTTTTTATTCATTTACTGTGGTATGTTGGTGCGTAGTGCTGCGCAGGGCTCGTGAGGCATAAATGCCTTTGGAGTACTAACGAGGCACGGAAATTTAAACCATAGATGCATTCTCTTTAAAGAATCAAAGGCGTGAGAATTAAAACCCCAACCTTTGGCTTTCTCTTCGGCACAATGAAAAAACCATATAATTACCCTTTATCAAATGATATATCCAGACTTCAAACTTTTGATAAAACCAATTTGTATAACCATTTTGGGTCACAAAAGGTGTTTGCTGACATCAAGGTGTTTGTGTCACGAAATCCTTATGAAATCCGCTATATAAAGTTCCCCGGGTCCGTTTTGGGGCCTGCTGACGTCAGGGTGAGTGTGACCCGAAATCCTTATGAAATCCGCTATATAAATCTCCCCGGGTCCGGATTTCATGACCATACGAGTAAACAAACAAGGCCCGCTCCAATCAGTTACTGCCGCATGTGCGCTGATGTGTATGTTGACTAGGCATCGGGACCACCGGTTCTGTGGGACTGCTGACTGCTGTCGTGGCTATGGGGACCAGGGCGACTAATTTTGGGGCGTCGATCTGTAGATCAAATCGACGGCGGAGATGTTTTGATAAATGTGCCATACCTGATTTCATCCCCCGAGCTCCTTTTGAGTGCGATCATCGTCCGATGAGCCAGCCTCAGATCGAATGGCTCACGTCCATATCGCACTGAACTCATAGTTGATATTTAATGCCCGGGGAGGGCGGTATATCCAAACTTCTCAAGGCCATGTGTCGGCCTGTGGCGTTGATCGCAATCAAACGTGAAATATAGCTTATCCCTCAAAAGTGGTGCGATCAAAACTGCTTCGGTTTTGTACAGTGATTGACCATGTATTAAATTGAAGTTAACACCATTTGTTGTATTTGCTCCAGCCTATTAAACTCTATGTTCAAACCGCGGACCTGTGGCTCCACTAACTCATAAACCTGATTTATTTATTCTATAGGCAGGTTTCTTCCTTTGGACAAGGTTCGCAGCTCCTACGGGCAACACCATTAAAACACTTGCACAATACGAAACAACATTATAAAATCCTGCATATTTGGTTTTACTGCTTCAGAGGGTGTGGGGAGGAGCGTGGCCGTTGGATGGCATCAACCAACGGTGTGAATCTGCTCGTGGAGGTCAAAGAAGAGCGGAGGGAGAAATGAGTCACAAACGTTGATCGTGCAGAGATCAACGACGGGGATTACGCGATCGGGCCATCGCAATCGGAGGTGGGGAAAAACATTAAAAATGCTCCCAAAGGAAAACACTGATGCGATAAGCACCTGATGGTTCTAGCGCCTAGTTCCAGCACCAGGGCATATAATGAGGAAGTGGTTTAGGACTTAGCCCAAGGGGGCTTAAGTCTGCAACATAAAATGGTATTTTTTATTAAATTTTCAATTTTTTTAATGGATTTTGGGGGTTTGGAAAGAGTTCAAAAGGAGTTTTAAACTTCTGTAAAGGGGATTTTATGAAAGGGGAACAGGGGAAAAATGAAAATAGAGGGATCTTATGGGAAGAAAAGGGGATAAAATGCAGGTTAGTTTTTTAATGGAGGAGGGGGAAAAAGGGATTTTGCAACAGTTTGTTCTCATGAAATCAGCACAATTCCAGAGTGTAAAACGGGCACAACAGTGAAGATTTTGGACAGAGGCATGAGGCCTTCAAGAGTCTTCAAGAGATAACACTTTTTTGCAATAAAATTTGTTCCTTGAAGGCTCCAAAAATGATTTAGCCACCTTTTGGTATAACAAATTTTATAGGTGGCTAACATGACATATTTCAGCCATCTATTTTTCAGATCTAGCTTCATCTCTGCATAACCTAGTAGTCAAAGGATCAAACTCTAGGAGGGTGATTTTCCAAAGTTGTAGATCTGGAAAATCCTTTCTGGGTTATCTTGGGTATCCATCATAGAGACCAGGTCTTGAATATTGGCATCATCAGAGCTCCAGAATTCTGTATATCTACATTTTCCTTTTCATCCTACAAACATATATTCATATTCTGTTGAAGGGACAACACAGTATTTTCTTCCAGCAACTCTTCAGTTACACAGTGCCTGCTTTGGCATGTTTCCAGGGTGATTCTAGGCCATCTCTTTGGCTAGATCTGCTCATATTTTGTACATTGTGTAACGGAATCTTCTCCTATACAATAAAATGGCTCAGCTATTCTGTCTATATCTGTGTTTATCATAAGCTTACATGTACATTTTCTGTGTTACAAATATTGTGTTTGTGTATCAATTCATTATTCCATTTTGGGATATTACAATGGTATCAGAGCATGATCTTTGGCTCAGCTTGTGGACATTTTGACAACATAAGAAAAGCAGATAGTAGAGATATACTATGGAGGGATTAACTTTTGCCTCATCTTCCTTTAGATCTATGAAGGATCTCTCTAAGGAGATCAATGAAGAAATAAGATAAAGGAAAAGAGAAACCTCAAGAAGGTTTCAAGATGAAGAAGGTCCAAGCACTTCCTATAAGCAGAAAAGAAGAAAATCGTAGAATCATAGATCTCCTCATAGATCTAATATACCTAATTTCTTTGAAGAAGGTGAAGGGTGTAGAAATGAAGGAAGAAAAGAACCTAAGACTCGTGATTCTCTCAGTATATATCTTGAAGAGTACAAATCATAGTCTAGAGCATTCAATGGAAGTCTAACTCTCCAATAATTCTTTGAACTCAAGGAAGAAAGAAGATCCTATAGCAGCAATAGAAGAAAGAGGCACAATAGATTTTATTTGCCTACAATTGATGGATCTTCCTCAAGCATTGTTAAGGCTTGGAGGAAAGAGTTAGATACATTTTTCATGCTACATCCTATGGCTGAAAAAGAGGTTTTCCAAATTGCAGCACTTCATCTTTTAGGTGAAGCCAATGATTGGTGGTTTGGTCACATGGAGCATGCAAAGGTGACTAAATATTCAGATTTCTTTCACAAGTTGAGGAAGAAGTTTGATGTGAGAAAACTAGAGGTGTGTCACAAAGAGAAATTTCCTATGGAAAAAAAGGAGGATGTCAATCTTGTCACTCTGGACAAGGAGTCACTACATTCACCACCAGCTGCAGAAGTACTTACATCCAGAGAAGAGACACTTTCACTTTTGAAATATAGTCTTGATCTCTTGACACATAGAGTCCCATGCATGATTCAGGGGATGCATGAGGAAGAGGAGGAAGATTCCAGTGTTGGTAGATTGGTAGAAGAGCAGCCATCTCTCTTACCAGCAGTTGGAGACACCATTGTCTCGGTTGGAGGAACCCTTGTTTTCTCGCAAGAGGTTCCCACACATTAGTTGATCCAAAGTATGCATACACATTCATCACCTATTGTTTCAGTAGATCTTATTGAAACTTATGGGGATATGCCATCAGCGCTATTTCATGACCAAGGATTAGAACATCATGTTGATTTGGAGAAGCATTATATCACTGCACAGAGGACCCTTGATCTAGAATAAAGGAAGAGATGAAGAACCATCCTAGTTTATCATTGAGGGAATACATTCAACCCTTTGATTTGAAGTGTAGAATTTCTGAAGATGGGATGAGTATGATCCTATGTACAATGGATGGCTATGATTTCATCATTGTGCCTTGCTTTGAGACAGCACATGTATCACCTTGCAGATCTACAGCATTTTCCATGAGTTGCAGTGAAAAGAAGAGGACCCATTCCTTATGGGAGCAATCATATGGTAGCTTCATTCATGAAGAAATGGAGGAAAATATTATAGATGGTAGACATATTGAGATGAGAAATATTTTCTCCTTTCTAGATGACACTTTCTCAATGAGCATCTCACAGCTCAAAGAGAGACTTCTACCTGCAACAGATCTAGAACCTTATTGGTTTTGGAGGGCCATTGATGAGAAGAAGGTCTTATGGAGAGATTCATTGGAGGTGCACTTCAACATATCATGGAGTGCAAAGTTCTTCAACAGTTTGAGGAGGTTGGTGTCCTACAATGGGAGGATGCCAAGTATTTGTAGAATGATATCCATCATCCACATTGGGATGAATGGTTGATAATATGGAGCAAGGGGTTTCCAAACCACTTGCAAATTTATGATACAGGGCAGCAAGAAGCATGGATGCACTAGTTTCTCTTGGGTGAGTATGGTTACCACTCAAGGAGTCATATTTTTTTGATTCATGCCTTACACATCACTGGAAAAAGGCATGGTTGCTTTGGTTGTTGATGAGAGAGTTTGGACATCACATGTTATATCTTATGTCATTATATTTACTCTTGTTTGGGATATGTCTCATGTCTTTACATTTATTTTTGTTTTGGATGTATCTCATGTTCATGTATGTACTTGGGTTTGGAAGAAAGTATAACTCTCACATGAGGTGGCATAAGGGAGCTTGTTTGTATTATGTTGATGAGACATGTCACATGTCCATTACTATATTTCTACTCCATGACTTGCACCATGTTAATTTAAGGAGGCAGCAACAATCCTTGTTTCTATGGTTACTATTGGGAAAGTATGGGCTGAATTCTTCCCATACATTGCATGACATTAATGGAGGATGGAAACAGGAGGCCTTACAGCAATGGCTTCTGTTGGGGGATTATGGTCATTGTACCTGGTATGTTGATGATGTGATGGGGTAGTAAGATGCCTTATTAAGGTGGCTTCTCTTGAGAGAATATGGCCACTACATTTGGTACAATGATGATGTGGTATGGCAGCAATAGGCATTGCTGAGGTGGCTTCTATTGAGAGAGTATGGATCTCATATTCTCATTGATGATTTGGCATGGAAACAAGAAGCATTGTTGTGGTGGCTTCTTTTGAGAGAGTATGTCTCTCTTACTTGTTTTCATGATGATCTAGCATGGCAGCAGAAGGCTTTGCTGCATTGGTTTTTATTGGGAGAATATGGTTTAACATTGCTTATGTTTTCCCATATGTCTCTACTTCTTGTTTTTCACTATGATGATGTGATGTTTGATTCCTACATAGCCAACATGGCTAATGATGAGGGCATTGATAGATGTAATCTACTCTATGTATCATGGGTTGAAGAGATAATTCATGAGTTGGGACTTTCCACTTTGGGAATGAACCACTTCATCTTATGTATATCATGTATAGAGGAGAACTTTGGTCATCATATGGTTGTCACTTGGAGATTCATTGATGAGGAAGGGTATCTAACTTTTCAGTTGGAGACCATTCTAGACAATATAGAGAGGCAGCTTTGGAACTGGACATGCATAACACATTGTGACAGATGGGAAGGCCTTCCACATGAGGATGCCATTTGGAGGGAGGATGTTTGTTGTAGCATCCACTTTTACAGTTGCTTGAGGACAAGCAACATTTTTTTGGGGAGGACTGTAATAATCCAAAATTTTCACATGATATTTGGAATATTAGAGTTCTTAAAAAAATTAATTAATTAAGTAAATAAAAGGGTTGAGGGATCCATAATCATCAAAGATGAATAAAGTCCACTTTTGATGTGTGTATGTGGATATTTCAGATTTAGATCTACATAATGGGGTAGTATAGCAACTTCTTAATGTGGAAGGAGTGGAGATCAAGTCTCATTAATGAGATAGATCATGGAGGTTGATACAGTCAACTAAGATCTTGGAAGGGATCAAACATAAGATCATAAAGCATTTATTATGAGATGATGAAGGAGTGGTGCATTTAATGCACACATGATGGAGAGGGTGATCATTGCATTCACACATGATGGAGATCATGAAATGACATCGTAGTCAACATGGAGACCTATGTCCACATGTACAGCAAAGTTATGAGGAGGGCCAAGGCATGAGAAGGCTCATAATATATATAAAGAAGATGAAGGCAACATAGAAGATATGTTGAAGATTATTGTTGATGTATGATTTGTTTATATCTAGAATTTTCATGTGACATTCCATGGTTTCTTTGGTTGTTTAGCTAAGATTGCAATTGTTGTTTAGCACTGGGTGTTCTTGGTCGAGAATCCCACCTCTTTCCTTGAGTGATCCCTTGGGAGAAGATTGTACTTCATTCATCCCTAGGAATTGGTGCCATATTATTCCTTATTTCTGCATAACATCCATATTTTAAAATTGTACATTTCCGAAGATCTGTTTGAGAGGAGGAGGTTGTCCTTCAATATTTCAGTTGAGGAACCAGTGAAGGATTCATCCTATCACCTTGACCTTCAAGATCAGATTTCCAGTGCTTCAGATCTATATCAGGCATCATTCCATATATTATTCATCTCCCAGCAGTAGCAATCCCTTCAGGAATTGAGCAGTCCAGTCTTGTAGATCCAAGGGAGAAGGGAAGTTGCTATCATTTCAGCTAGTAATCCAGTGGAGGACCAATCCTTCACATTGTAGGCATTATTTCCATAAGTCTTGAGCTTCATATCCATATTTTGCAGCAGGCTAGAGAGCCTCCTTCCTTTACAGTGTAGTTTTCATGAGTAGTTGTGTAGCAGTAGTTTCAATCTACTTTGGAGGATTGAGGAGCTAGATCTTGAGCTTCTAGCTTGTGGATCTAGAGAAGGGATCAGCCCTTCAAGCTTAGATTTGATCTTGTGACATATTTCATCCATCTCTTTGTCAGATCTAGCTTCAGATCTACATAACCCATCAGTCAAAGGATCAAATGCTAGGAGGGTGATTTTCCAAAGTTGTAAATTTGGAAAATCCTTTCTGGGTTATCTTGGGTATCCATCATAGATCCCAGATCTTGAATCTTGGCATCATAAGAGCTCCAGATTTCTGTAGATATTCATTTTCCTTTTCAGCCTGCAAACATATATTCATATTCTGTTGAAGGGACAATGCAGCATTTGCTTCTAGCAGCTCTTTAGTTACGTAGTGCCTACTTTGGCATTTTTCCAGGGTGATTCTAGGTCATCTCTTTGGCTAGATCTACTCATATTTTGTACATTGTGTAACTAAATCTTCTCCTATATAATAAAATGGCTCAGTTTTTATTTCTATATTTGTGTTTATCATAAACTTACATGTGCATTTTTGTGTTACAAATATTGTGTTTTGTATCAATGCGTTATTCCATTTTGGGATATTACATAACATCCTGATAATCGACACACACTCTGATGGTTAATTATTTTTTCATGACAGGAACGATGTTGGAAACCCACTCAATTAGCAGAACAGGGTAAATGAAACTAGCACAGAAAAAAATTTCAACTTCTGCTTTGATGGCAGCGGCCTTCTTTGGATGAACAGGATGAAGGCGTTGACACACCGATTTGACATCAGGATACATGTTAATGGTGTGTTCAATGATACTAATATCTATGCCTAAAATTTCCTCGTAAAACCAAGAAAATACATCACAGAATTCACAAAAAGGAGAGCGATTTGTTTCAAGTTCTGATGGAGAACAAGATACACTGACATGAATATTTTCTGCAAAGCCAGGTTTGGTCGAAATATTGATAGAAATGGTTTCTTCAATATTTGACAAATTTTGCTCAGAATCAATTGCATTAATAGGTAAATAATTCAAAAATAAATTTTTGATTGATAGGTGATATAGTTCACTAAGATAATTTTCTTCATAATGAGGAAGATGGGAACGATGATGATAATCTTCCCATGGTTCTCCTTCTAACATCATTGCTTCCAAAATATTCTCATCTGTGAAAAAATTTACGGAAAAAGGATCATATGGAGTACAAAAATCTAAGGAACGATCTACCCAAACAACCGACGACGCTGATTTCAGATTCACCGCCTGAGCCAGATAGATTGATTTCTATGCCATCTCAATAGGGCTGGGTAGCAGAAACTCATCCAATGTAACAATTTCAGAATCGCCTGTACTCTCCCTTAAGCCATATGGAGTGGAAGAGATCATGTAGTAGGTCTCTATACTTTCAATTTCTGCCGACATTGCAAGAAGCGGTAATGCAAAGGTTCCCATTGTTATACAGGTAAATCCTCTTTACAGATAGAGACGATCCCTCTAGCCCTAGAGTGGGTCTAGTAACAAAGGGACAAGCTAAAGTGTAGGTTCCTTAATTAATGAATGAAAAGGACAGGGTAGATCGACCTACCTGGAGTCCAACATTGTTGTGGCTATGGTGGTGATGGCCTCTTGATATCTGCTTCGACGAGTCACAATCCTTCTGCTAAAATTCTCAGATACCTACACGAAGATCAACATACGAAAGAATGAACTCATTCATAATCAACTAAACAATCAAGGATGGTTAAGCATATTGCATCAAATAAAACACATAACGCAAGATGGGAACCAGACAATAGTCATGTATATGTATTAATAGAAGAAAGAGTTACAACTAGAGCCTTGACGTCGCAACCTCCTTCAGTGGGGTTTAGTCGAAGCGTGTCTCTATGGATCATCAGGGAATTCAGACGGGATGAAGAAAAAATTCTAAGCTCTCTCAATGAGGGTCTCTTCCGTTATATCTTTTCTAATCAAATGTACAGAAATATCTTCAACTTTTCAGCTACAATATGTTCAATTCAGCTAGTACGTCAATGGAATATGGTTGTATGTATAGAGGAAGAGGAGGAGGTTTGGATCCCTACAATAGTGGAAGGGAGGCCTTATCCCTTGGGAGGTTTCCCAAAAGGTGGAAACAAGAGGCCAAAGGAGGAAGGCCGTGGTTATTCAGTCGGACCACTCCAGATGACTCGCCCATGAAGTTTGTTATGAAGGAACTTCGCCTCTATTTTTAAAAAACATTCCATAAATAGGTTGGCATGGGTAGCTCACTGAGATAGAGCACCAATGGGTGTGGGGCCTAGTGTTAATTTCCCGATCGGCGTGAGGGCATAAAGGTCTACTAGCGTCAAGGAAAAAACAAGTGTTTCTGATGGTCTGTTTAGGAAGTTGTCAACAAAAGGAATGTTGTACTCATGGCAATGGATGCAATGATGGTCTTTGCAAGGCATGACACTTTATTTTGGCAACATAAATGAGCCTCCAATGTGCGGGATTGGATTGCAGGGACAGTGACAAAATGTTGTGTAACACCCATGAGAGTGGAATCCTTTAAGAGTCCTACACCAATGTTCTTAAGTGCTAGTTGGGGTGCGTGAGCAAACGGAACACTTCCAGTTACCTGCCAAGCGGAGGAAAAGAAGGATAGCTTATTGATAATTGTGATTGTACCTTTATATGGAAAGGAGATCATTCTAAAATATGTAGAAAAAATTGTAGTCATAGCATATACCCATGGCCTTCCAAGTAGAATATTATAGTCAAGGGGCCCGTCAACAACCTTGACATCAACATTCACTGTTTTTCCCCCTAGTTCAACATGCAGGTTATTGATAATACCACAAGGTTTATATGTACGTCCATCGAAATACTTCAACATCATTGATGATTGAGATAAGCGTAGCAAGCCAAGCGACTTCCAACAGTTTAGAGACATAATACAGGTATATTCTCCCTCATTGATAATAGTACGATGAACAAGGTGATTGAGAAAATTCACTTGTATGGAGAATGCTAATTCTGTTGGTAGTTGCGGCACATAGCTAGTATGATTAAAGATGACAAGATTAGAATCAGTCAGATCAATTCCATCAATGGCCGACAATAAAGCCTGTTTTTGGGCGGGAAAATTTTGAAATACCTCAAGAGCAGACATAGCTGAAGGGGATTGAGTCAAATATTCAACTATATTATAATTTTGAGCAGCTCTTGCTCAAGGATTTTATGTCGATTTATGAATGACTCCCTTTGGTGGCTTAATCATCAATTCAGGAATAGGAGTAGGCAGTACTGATTCTGTAGAAAGATTCATAGTTGAGGTAGTAGGTTGATCAGTTGCTTGACTACCATAATATTTATTACGTTTTGACACCAAAATATCTGTTGAAGGTTTTGTGACAGATAACATAAGTACTTGGGAACTAGAATCTGGATCCGTAGCAACCAAATTTGTGTCTGGATTCAGAAACGGACCTGTCAACACAGCGGACGCATGGGAAGTCTTAATGATTTTTGAGACTTCAGCGTGGTGAGGACAATCCTGAACAAAATGTTCCTCATTACAGACAATGCATGGATAAAGAGTTTTCCTAGGTCCATAATTTTGATCACACGATCTTTCCTGCAGGTTAGAAGTTTTCTTTTTCTTATATTTCCCCTTTTTCTTACTTTTGGGTTGCTTGTCACTTTTTCCCTTGTCAAATGACACGGCATTAATTTTGGAAGAAGGTGCAAGATAAAATGTAGTAGTATGATGTGTGCTTGCAGTACTAATCAAGCCGTCTCCGGCATGAGAGTCCTTTAATTAAGGAGGAACAGTAAAATTAGATCGCGACACATTAGGAAAATTTTCAAAGAGCGTGCCAGACTGAGTATAGATCAAGTCTAAATATTGAGCACGAGAAATAACCTTCTCTTCATTGACGATGCCACCCTTAGCCACATCTTCAGTTATAGATGGTAATAGGGTCTTAATGAACCACTCAGCAAGGAGCTAATCAGGAACAAATGTCTTAACCATTCTACGATGATGACGCCACTCATGAATATGATCATAAATGTGAGTAGCATTGGTCTGTTTAAAATTGGTCAAGAGTTCTGTTCCAGTTTCATATCGTATGGGCAACTGGAAGTGATTCAAAAAGATAGTAGCTAGGGCAGTGAAATTATCAAAAGAAGCTCTAGGTAACTCAATATACCATTTTGCAACCGAACCAGTGAGCGTACGCTAGAAAAGACATAGTCGAACATAATCATCATTCAAGGAGTTTGATGAACACCACAAATGATAAGTCATAACATGAGTCGATGGGTCTTCCCCAGGGTTTCCGTTGAACTTAGGAATATCCGAGGGTAATTTTTGAGGTATCACTGACCACCAAGGAGCATAGTTGATTGGATCATTGGTTAGCCGATTTAAAACTGGTAACTCTAAAGTTGCAACAAAGGGCAACTGTTGATTAAGGTCAGGTTGAGCATAGCCAGGGTATGATGGAATTGCTTGAGAAATAGGTCTTTGAGCACCAGCATAAGGAATCTACTGCTGGTAACCCAGATAGGGGTTGTTTTGATAAGCAAACGCTTGAGGATTCTATTGACCAAAACCTAGATATGATACTTTTTGAAATGAAGGTTGAGGCATTTGCGACTGAGGCTGCCAAGGGGTCTGTCCACGAAGGTTATAACCCAAATTAGGATGACTTGGATTCGGTTGAGGGTGAGTATAACCTATTTGTGGCTGTGACATCCTATAAAATGGTAAACAAGCTTGTGAATATATTATTCTAGGTATAGGTTGTTGTTGTAAATTAACCAGAGGATTTGGCGTCTATGGGCCCAATACTTGAGGGTATTGAGTTGAAGGACCTGCCTGAAATGGTTGTTGTACAACATTTTTATTCTGTAATAGGGGTAAAGATGTATTAACAAGTGGAAATGATGTGGGTGTAACAGGTTGAACTGGTTGATACGAGTGTACAACTATTTGTGGTTGGATAGGTAGAGTGGGCTTCCATTGACAAACATTCATTTCGACATTAGGTTGAACAAAAAGTGGCGGAGTATTGTCAAAGTGGGTGATCATAGGTTTCCCCCCAACATGAGGAGGATAATAAGATGAAAAATATTTCTCTCCAAATGCAGGAAGTCCAATTGATATGGTACTAGATGGAATAGACCCAGAAGGACCAGCTTGATATTGCCCTGATGATGTATATAAAGAATCAACTTGTTCAGTACTCATTATAGGTTTAACAGTTATAATACTAAACAATGACATTGTTGAAGTCCATGGCTTTGAAGATGAACCAGAGAACATTCCAGATAAATTTTTATAACTTGATTGGACCAAAGGGCCACCATCAAAATATGACTCTGGTGAAGTTTTAATCATCGATGGGGTAGCGAGGGCAAGTACTGACGTAATTGGAACAAATGGCCCAATCAAAGATGTTGGTTCAGGCATGGTTACTTGACCAAATGTATACCCTTTTGAATCGATGGGATTTTGAATAGGAACATGGTCAACAAAAGCAGAGGGTGGTGATTGAGGAAAAGACTCGTACAGGTAAATATCCTCCCCAAAATGGGTTGGAGTTAAAGGTGTCTCGCCTTGTGGGATTTCTTCAATCGAAATTAAACCAGGTAGAAGTATTTAACCGTCCGGCCAAAAGTATATTTCAGGAGTTTGACTGTGTGATATGGGAGACTCAATAGCTATAGTATAATGTGGGATGACCAATTCAGGAACAACTTCTGGTAGTTTGACTTTGGGATGCAGATGTTCTAGAAAAAAGGAGATAGGATCTGGATCAACTTTCGATTGAAAAAGGTCGGGTTCAGGAGCTATGGTCTCACTGATTGGATGGATCATGACCACGGGTAGCTATGAGGACTCCGTCTCAACAACAGTAGATGAACCAAGATGTGTAGAGACAACTTGTGCCAATTCTGGTATATGGTAAGATGATGCTTCACCAGAGGTATTGATAGTACTGGTTTATGTAGAGTGATGTCGCCTTCGCCGACCAGGAGTAACTTCTGGTGGTAAAGGTGGTTTTAATGCTAATCTACATGAATGAAGGGGGAAAGGATTTTTTTCTTCCATGATGACTGATTTATTTTAACCAAAAAAAATAAACAAAATAAAAGGGTAATTTTAGGCAAAATGTTTACCAAGAAACTATGAACTGCAAAATACCTCCTGGTGAACCAAGAAGTACAGGCAGGCAATCTCCCTGAATGTTGTGTTCGGTGTATCACAATTTACAAGGTGGTCAACTCAGTTCACTATGGATGGATAGCAACCTAAATTTGTCCTCCCAAATATACTTGTAGGTACGTGGAGGCTCAAGTCTGTATTAGCGATGTCTAATGCGAAACCGCACAGTGAGATCAACCCTTTATACTTTTCATACTATAACACTGCCTGATATACCCAAGATTACGTGGACGAGCTACGATAACTTACATACGTGGAGTGAGGTATCACACTCATAATGTATCATAGACAATTAATGATAGTTGCTATGTATTACGATGCCAGAACACGTCTCTAGCCTAGACCTTCTAAATGTTATCGTTATGGTTCCAAAGCTTTGTTAGGTAAATTGATGTAAATTTTAAATTGATCTTGTTTATCAATTTTCCTTTCAATTTTCACTGGGATGATGTATTGGAAATTCCTAAAATTCAAACTAAAATGATAAGCAATATTTTCACTTGTAGTTTTTCAATGAAAATCCTAGCTACTAGAGGGAAAGAGAAATCAATTTGAGAGCAAACAATTAAAGAGCACAAACTAAAAAGAAACTTTCCTAATTGTTCCTATGCAAAACACACAATCCACTACATGAAATTGAAGGTTTTTCTTTTTAGTTCCTTTAATGTAAATGCAGAAAAGCAAACCAAGTACATCAAATCAATAAAAACAAATGCCTTTTACTTTGAGAAATGAGGAATGGAACAACAATTTTTCTTTTTAGGAAAAATGAAGATTTTAACTACAATTTCTCCTATTAGGAAATGAAGAATTTAACGATAATTTTCTTTTCAAAAGAAAATGGATCTAATGCAGTAATGAAAATACTTTGAAATTAATTCGTCAATGATATAGAAAAACACTTTAAATAAACATTGAACAAACTTTTATTTCAAAGGAGGAAGAAGTAGGTAAAGTTATTGGTCAATATGAGGTATTAGGCTCTTGAAAACACAGCAAACAAAAAATTGAAAGCAAATGCAATGGCAAATTCAATGAAATTTGGTTGGCTCTAGGGGGAAATGCAGTCTCTAAGGGGAGATAGTGCGTTGCAACACAACCCTAAGAGGGAGATAGTGCTATGCAAAGCATTGTGTCCTGTTCAACAGTGCATTGGGCGCATCAGAGAACAAAAAACTCAACTATTTAACACACTTCTAATGAAAATTTTGATTTCAAAAAACCTAATATTTTAGAGTAAATGCTACTGGGTGAATAAACAGAGACAAACAGAGGAAAATACACCAAGGATGAAGGGTAAATTCCTCAGCAGAGTTGCCAATTTGTTATGCATAATTATGAATTACGGATAAAGCATTATTCCCTAAATGTGGTGTGCATTTAGAACAACAAGTTAAAGACTTTGCAACTACTTTTCCTAACAATAAATAGACACGTAGAACAAATCAAGAAACTTACTTGGAGTCCAAGCGCTTCAAAATCTCCTTCTGTCACTCTTGCTGTAGTTTCAAATCCAAGCTAGATTGCCAAAATATTTCCTGCAAGAATGAACACTAAACAAAAAAGAGATAGCAATATACAAATGCATATTCAAGTTATTCAGTTAAATCAATGAAACATGAACCATATACATTAGATAAGAATTCATAATATGAAATAAAAGAGTTTATACAGAAACATATGTGGGAAAGTAAGTAGCAATATTTATTAATGGATAGAAGGGGAGGTTACAACCTAGTGATTGATTTGATGTCACCATCTCTAGTAACATCCCAGCCTCATCACAATGCACATCTCTCCAGCAGCATGTCACTCAAATCAACTCCTCAATTGAAATTCCACTAGCATTTCTCTACTCAAATTCTTCCTTCTCAAGAACTAGGATTTGTGCTCAATTTATAGATGAGAAGAAAGTAGTTTTACAATCAATGACTTTCTAATAATAGGCAATACATGTTCCCAATCTCAGAGATGTCAAATGGACACATGGATTCAAAGTTTTACACATATGCACTCTTCTAGAAGGCACTGGCCAAGTGGAGATTTCGGAACCATGAGAATTCCGCTCCCAATTTGACCAACGCACCCTTGAGTGTCAGGAAGTGCTTTGCAGAGCACCATTGAATGGAGGTACCTTCATATGCAACACACTTAGTCCCTTGAGAGACTACGTTGGTGAGCTCATAGGTGATATAACATGTACTTCAAATCTTGGAAACCTTGCAATGGAAGTCAGGAATGATTTGTCTTTGTTCTTTAGCTTAGGGCATATAGCAACTGAAATGATAGGGGATGATAGACCCTATTCATCGGTTCTGGGGATGATGTCCAGTTAACCAGGTCATTTGGGAATGGTGCCCAAATTGACCTATAACAGTCTGCGCAGTGCACAAACAAGTGGATTCCTCTTCTCTATCCATATAGTCATTTTCTAGGCACATGTATATCTTGAAAGGGATATTTTAACTAAAAATGCAGAAAAATAATTGAACTCCACAATATGTCGTAAAATCACTATTTACTCAACAAAAGATTGCCATGTAAAATAAGACACATAAAACACTGTAATCCATTAACACATAGAGCAGGAAGAATGTCATCATTTTATTATAAGTAATAATTGGGGTTACATATAAATCTGACCCAAAATAGCTGAGATGGAAAAATAGCCACCAAGATGAACTGCTGCACTGTGCTGGCCTCCAAAACTGAATTGTTGTACTCTACCTCCGGCAACAGCTGTCACTAAACCCACTAAAGATAATGAAGCACAATTTTAAGATCTAAATGATCCTCACACCAATCCCTAAAGCTCTGCAAAACTTCTGAATGAAGTCTCCTCGAAGAGAGTTGGGTTTTCGTCCAACACTGACAACTCACCCGAGGGTTTCCGTCCTGGGGCTACAGCTGAAGTAGAGAACCACACTCTCAAATCTCTCATAAATAAGAAAATGATATGATCCAAATATATCCCTCAATGGCCTCCTCCCTTTCTTTTATAGATCTCTTGGAGCCTTCTAGAGAATTATTTTATTATTATTTTACTCATGGTGCACTTTTCCCTATTATTAAAATATTCCTTTTTAATGCAAAAAGAGTAAATCAGCTACCATGTCTCCTCTGGTCACTGAAACTCATGCCCAACCATCCCATAATGTAGGTATCCTCGTCCTAGTTCCAATGAGCTATTACACTAAGGTGTTCCATCATGTATTCCTCTTAGAATGCCACCTTGAGCATAATCAGCTGAGTTAAGCCCACAAATAACTCAAATTATTGAAAGTTGTCGGAAAGCACAGAAATGAAAGCCAAACTGCTCGGATGATGGAATATATCAAGAGAATGCCATCAAACACCATGGAAACTCCTCAAAACTCCTCCAAAAAGCCCCTAATCCCAATCATAGCACCAATCTGTACCTGTGACCTGTCTGCTCCTAACTCTGGAAGTCCAACCTAACCCTATCGTAGGTGGCACCAAAAAATGGAATATTACAGACCTTCTACCCCAAGATTGCTTGCCCTCAAGCAATCCAAATATGTGGGCCACTTTGTCGGCCCAATGCAACTGAGACCCAATGCCCGGATCCCATACAAACCTCCTGGTGCTACTATGTGCATGTGTCAAGCCACCTGGAATAGACCCCTCAATGTCGGGATCCCAAACTGATCTCTCACTGTACCTGTCATCAAACAATCCTCCCAAATCCCCACGCCATGATGGCCAATCATCGCACAAGTCCCACATCTCAGACTACGCACTGCCTCTATCTATAACTGATGCTCTAAGAGGTGAAGACCACGTCTCTTGCTGCGCTATATCTATGACGGTGTAAGCTACCCCACCAACAGTGTACCAACTCATCACCTCTCTCCAATCCAACCCCTAAATAAATCCAATGTTGATCCTCCTCTCCTAAAATAGGGATGGGATGCTGAAGAAATGTTGATCTATGCCCCACTACCAACTGGAATCTGTATCATCTGTCATGTCTAAGGGCCCCTGCTCTGTTGTGCTCCGTACGAAGAAAATCGTACCATCAAGAGGATACTAGCTCATGATCTCCCGCCAATCTATCCTGGAGGAAGAATCCAATGTAGTGTCAATCACATACGGAACATGCCTAGAGAGTTGTCACTAGCTCATAATCAACTCAAGCTGCTCTGTCTCGTCTGCCAACGAAATCTGCCTGTAGAAGAAGGCCCCTCCCTCTATAAGGGGACAAAGTGGGCAAGATATGCTACAAGTCCCATCGATGTAATCGTGGAGAGTGCTACTTGTTACACAACATTTTTTCACTGTCCTTGAAATCCCCATCTCGCCCATTGGAGGGTCGTTTCTGTGACTTATAAGCAATTTCATGCCTTGCAAAAACCATCATTACATTCCTTTGCATGAGAGTAACATTCCTCCTATTGACAATTCCCTGAACAATATTGTAAAAACCCTTGTTTTTTCCTTGACGTGAGTAGCCAGTTACACTCCCGTGCTGAGCTAGAAAATTAACACTAAGCCTGTGCCAGTTGGAACTATGTCCTAGTTAAGCGCCTACACCAATATTTTTATGGAATGTTTTTTAAAAATAGAGGTAGAGGCTCCATTCCAACCACCTCAAGGATGAGTCATTGGGAGTGGTTGAACTGAAACAACCACGAGCTCCCTCCTTTAGTTAGTAGTTTCCACCTCCCTTGGAACTCTCCTAAAGGATAGGACTCTCTCCCACCTTTTTAGGGATCCCAACCTCCTCCTTTTCCTCTATAAAATAAGCTATCTCTCTTAGAACAAGCTAGATGAACTTGGAGAACTGATACTATAGCTGAATGACTAGAGAAGATAGATAGAAGGAATTATCTTGAGGAGAGCTTGAGTCCATGCCTTCACCCTGTCTGAATTCCCTGATGAGCAACTGAGACGTGCTTCACCTGAACCCCGCTGGAGGAGACTGCGACGTCAAATAATTGGTTGTAACTCTTCCTTTTTAATATCCCCAAATTGGGACTGCTAGCAAGGCATGCCTGAAAAATGCATTTTTTAGGAATGTATGCTACAGGATTGGAAACCAACCCTTGGATCCCTTATATTTGACAATCTAAGACCTGAATTCAAGATGGATTCAAAAACAAATCCTTCTAGGTGGGTTAAACAGGTCTCCCCACACCTAGTGCAGTTGGAAAATGCCTAAGAATGGGACTGCAACAAGACTAAACAACACTGCTTCAGAAATAACGCAGTTCAGCAACGTAGCAGCAATAGGCCAATATGGAGGCTCAACAATGTCATATACATCAAAAAATCAGAATTATATGGAAGCCCATGAGTCTTAGAACAAAAAATAGAAGACTTATACAGAAAAAACCCCTCAAAAAGAGGTGTTGCAACACATATAATTGACTGCAAAGGCTTGACAGCGTTATTTTACTGAGTGTACTATAGCAGTAGATTACAATTTAGATCTAGAGAAAAATAATGCATGAACAGTCATATCTATGATAGATCCATACAATTTAATGTATCTACTTTACATTCCCCTTGGGGATTTCAGAAAATCAAGAAGCACATGGAGTAGATCTAAGATTCTATGCAGTAGATCTGCAAAACTATTCAAAATTTTTGAAGTATATATAGGAGTATTCAGATCAAATCTGAATATGACATGGAATATAACGGAAATCCATGGATCACCATAGTGAAGGGCAGATCCCCAACACCAGAGATCACTCCTCAAACTTTGCCAAAACACCCTGCAACTTTCCTCTTTGCAGATAACGTAGTAATGGAAGAGGGAATGCGCTGTAGGCATGAAGAATAGTTTGGCCTGATGCCAAGATGTAGATCTAAAGCTCCAATGATCCAGAACACTCTTGACAATGGGATAGAAGCCTTTCCCGCTGAAAAGGGGCACTAGATTGGCCTAGATCTGAGTAGATCTAGCCTCCACTTGTTGCAGCTTACAAATAAAACCAAACCCTCAACAGGATTTGCGTTGTAGTTGGAAGTAGAAGCTTGGCCTTAAGCCTGATAGTGGACAAGAAATACAAGTCTCTTCCAAGAGCTACTCAAGGAAAAAGAAGGATTCCTAAACAGGAGATCCTTGTGCTAAACAACAAAATTCTCTGCTAAACAACCAAGATAATGAGAAATGTCTAAATAGAAAAATTCTTCAGAAATATTATGGTCATCAACAACCTTCTCTTGTTGTCCTCCTCTTCCTTTTATAAGATTGATATCTTGCAAAACCCTAAACCATCTCAATGGTTTAGCTCCTTTCACATGTGTGGCCTCCATCTAAAACTGCATTGTGCAACTAGGAGGTTCATTGTATCTGGACAAAGCTATTGATTTGGTCATGTTGACCCAGTCAAATGTCTCAACCCCTTTCACACATAAGGCTGTTTTATTAAAGTAGCCCAAATTTAACCTTGTTCACATGGGGCATTGATTTATTTTGCTTTTTTAGGAGTTTTTATGTTCCTCCTTTATACATTTATTGATGAACAGAAAAGTAAAGAAAAATTTAATATTCCAATTAGCTTTAGGCTAATTGGGAATATTACAGTCCTCCCATCCAAAATGTTGCTTGTCCTCAAGCAACTTACAAGGACATTGCAAAATCTCCAATGGAATTGTCTCCTCCCAAGAATACAAGTTTTCCTTTGGTGAATAACCCAAATAGTTGTCATCATTAAGAAGTGGGAGATACATAGACGGAATCATGTGTTTTCCATTGGTCTTCTCAAGGCATGGGAGATGATGAATAGTGGGTTCTTCAACCCTCATGAGGAACTTCAATCTCCATGCTATTATCCAAACAAAGTGAGCCATCCTTAGTAACTCACAGAAATAGTCACCAATCCCCTCCTTATGCAATGTATAGGGGATGCATGGCTGGAAATGAGAGGTAAGAATGTTCAACTTACGCTGTCTCTCCCTCCACTTATGATAAATGTGGAGCTGTTGATCCTGGGCTGCAATAATATAGTCCTCATGGAGCCAAAAGATACTTGGAACCTCATGATTCCTTTCATTAATTCTAGGGACCCTTCTTGCCCAATCTTCCATGCATATAGTGAATAAATTATCATCACCATATGTGCTCCAAAAGAAACATGGACTAAGTGTCATATGATAGATTGGATGGTGACAATAGCTCCTCCATTGAGACCAGCATTGCTCTTCTTCTTGTTGCCTCAAAACATAGTACAATAAGTGGCCACCCAACCACCTTCTTGTTGCCATAAGCTTCTTCAAAGCTTGAAAATAGTAGAGGATAAGAGGTGTTAGCTGAATATGACTCAAGTAACACATGTCTTGCCAAAAATATTCCCATGTGAGAGAGTTTTCCCAAAGACATAAGTCAATCATATGGCTTCTTACATAAGGAAACAAAATACATAGTGTAGCATCCATACAATTTTCCACCCTCTTCTTGAAGTATGCATAAGTATGGGAAGTTTCATTCCCAATGGACACATCCAACCCATGTGTCATCCCTCCTATCATGTTCTCAACAAAGACCAGAGCATCATTATAATCTTGATACAAACAAGCTCCCTTATGCCTCCTCATGTGAGAGTTACATTTTCTCCCAAACCTAAGTACATACATGATCATGAGATACATTCCAAACAGAAATAAATGTAAATACATGAGATACATACCAACCAAAAGTATCGACATGAGATGTAACATGTGATTTCCAAACTCTCTTCTTGTCAACCAAAGCAACCATGCCTTCTTCTTATGCATCCTCCCATTGAAACACAAGTCATGAGACAAGAAAATATGAATCTTTGGGTAGTACCCACACTCACCCAAGAGCAACCAGTGTAGTGCATCTCCTGCCTACCTCAGATCTAGATGTGGTAAGTGGTTTTCCCACCACTTACTTGCTACCCATAACATCTCACCATGGCTGAAAGTGGGAGATAAATTTGGTGCCTTAGGAAATCACCCATCATGCTGCAAAATCTCCCTTTGTTCACCAAAGGAGTGGCCATAGTCAGAAATAGTTTTGGCCCAAAGTTGGCCATGAATTTTATAAGGTATAACACTCCTCTTAGGAATCATGGCCTGCATATACATAGTAAAAGAATACATACAATCAGAAAATAAAACATGATTTACATAAGTATGCTCTTCACCAATAGTCCTCCTCAAACAAATGGAGGGGTGCATAGATCTATCTCCTTCCTCAAAAAGAGAAAGAGAGGGTTGAATTAACTCTTCCATAGAGTTATGTTGCTGCTCCATCTCCATATGGTACATGCATATTTGGTAATGATGATATAAATCTTCTTCAAAGCCTTCCAACATGAATCCATTCAAGATAATAT
The DNA here is from genome assembly GCA_034641835.2 of Pinus albicaulis. NCBI lineage: Eukaryota > Viridiplantae > Streptophyta > Pinopsida > Pinales > Pinaceae > Pinus > Pinus albicaulis. Next base: position 749,816,583 of record CM076576.1, on the reverse strand, counting down.
GGTGTGTTCTAATGAAATCAATGGGAGTAGAAAGCAAGATCTCATAGGATGCATGTAGTAGTTTATCTTTGAGTCTTGATTCTTTAGTTAAATAGATCTGATCATGAAAGTAAATGACTCCATCAACCACTCTATACCTTCTATCTTCCATTTTCCCCTCAAGAACCTTACATGTGAAGAGGCTCTTGGAATATTCCACCAAGAGTTGGGACTCCCAATATGGATCTAGGCTTCCCAATAATGACAACACTGTAGAATTATGAAATGAAGTAGCTGTCATATCATCATTCTCCTTGTTACACCATTTTTTTGTCATCTAATCCATTGTTATTAGATGGACCCAAGTACACCAAGTAAGACCAATTTTACCCCAAGTAAATCGCATTCACTATGAAAAATAACTTAGTAAACCACCTTTATTAAGTTTTTTATGGTCTAAACAGGAAACCCCATAAGGAAATGTTAAATAAATATACATTTGTTTGATTTTCCTCAAGAAATAATTAGTTAAACAGTAGTTTAATTAATATTTCTAGTTATATTTAACCCAAAACAAGGAAATTAATTAGATAAATCATTATTTATCTTATTATTTTCTAAGAATAATTGTTTAAATCTTATTTAAATAATATTCTTTGTTAAATATGACTAATTCACCCTTAAATAATTAAATAAATCATTATTTGTTTGATTATTACTCAACCATACCCTTAAAATGATAAATAAATCATTTATTTATTTATTATTACTTAATCGCATCCTTAAAATGATAAATAAATCATTTATTTATTTATTATTTACAAATAAGGGGATTTGACTCAAGTCAAATTCCTTTTCCCTCCAACAAATATAATAAAATATTCCATAAAAGATGGATCTAGATTTGGTTAATAATATTTTAATTATGCACCAATATCTAGACTAGCTCAATATTTTGTTATAAATAGAAGGGTTTTCCCATTCATTTGTCACCTTTTTTTGCCTAAAGATCACTCTGGATCTCAACTCTTGGTCTAGCTATTGATCTATTATCATAGCCATATTTTTCCATTTTTGTCTGGGTTTTCTACACCATCAAGAGAGAGGAATTCTAAATCTGAAGTGCTGAGGACTTACAAGAACCCATGCCATTGAGGAGAACAGGGAACACCCTCTTGTGTTTTCCTCCCAGGTGCCCATTAATAAAAATTTCATTGGATATATTCTTGTCTTGTCTATTGGATCTATGGAGTAAATCTTATTTTTATACTATTTAATGTCTTCTAATGCATAGATCTAGATTTTTGCAGCATTTGTCTTGATCATCTAACTGTAGATTTGAAGATATTAGCAGTCATTTCTGTTGTTAGGGTTGTTTGTTATGCGTAGCTAAAGTGGTATTTTTCCGTACACCTCGAATCAAGATTCATACTAAAAACTGGCGACTCCACACGGGTTTACCATTGTGATCGCTGTCGTTTTTCTAATCCTTGCATATCCAGCTACTTCAAACCCTAGGATTTCTCTTCAGCCCCTTTTTTTTCTTATTCTTGATGTTTCTTTTAACCCATAAAACCCTAAAACGATAAAAAAATCTAACTTCCGCGTGTTTTTGGACCCATTGTGCAGGTAACAGACATCACCTGCAGCTGAGATGACAAATTTTTCTGAAACTTGCTGTCGAGAGTGCCAGTAGTGCAGGTCACACTTTTTTTCCCAAAACCTACGACCTGGACCTCCACGGCGCACTTTACAGCCCAAAAAGTGCGACCTCTACTGAAAACAGGCCAAAAACTGCAACCTAGACTTTCTGCAGGGATTTTTCTGAAAGTTTTCTAGGTTTGTCTAAGCCTTTGTTCAGGGTTGTATGACCTACGTCTCTACCCGTTTTGGACATGTACTTGTTCTGTTTCACTCAACTAAGTGGGAACCTACCCCCCTAGGGCTTCATTACCCTCTACTTTTTGTGGAAGAGTGTTTGTTGTTGCAGGTTGTCTGAAATTTCAGAGTCTTTAGCCATTTTTTCAAATCTGATACCTCATCTTCAGATCCACTTCATATCGGCTTGTTATCCATCCAAATCTCCTCATTTAGCTTTGTTTGGGTTTTCCCTTAGGGGGCACTCCGCTTCCCTCCTGGAGATGGCCTTTCGCCACCATTTTTTACAGCAATTTTCCTCTGATTTGTTACTGTTTTCTGCACCACTTTCCAGCAAATTTTGTCTTTTAGATCTCTGTCCCTCTTGACCCTAGATCTATTAGCCTTTTTTAGTGTGTTTAGATTAGTTTTTACTCACCTATAGACTAGTCGTTGAGAGACCCGCCTCCTTGGGTTTGGAATAGTGCATTATCAGCTATTTATTTTCTGTTTTGTAGGCCTATATACTGACATTTGCAGGTTTATTTACAGCTATACAACACACTTTTTATTTTTTCTCTAGAGAAGATAGGGGCGCATCTTCCTTCCATCCTTAGCCCACATCAAGCCCCGCATCACGCACCCACGCCATGCTTTCTTTTCATTAGCGAACTCCCAATACGATCCCATATTTTTTATCCCCATACAATCCAATCTAGCGTCCCAGTGTGATAGGTCTAATCTTAGGCCCCTTGACCTAGACCCTCAATCTACAACTCCTACTCGATCCTACAACCTTTGCACCCTCGACCGGACAAAAGCAGGGTTTATCATCACCCAGAAGAACCTGTCCAAAATCTCCTTGGACATAGGCATGAAAATATTTCTTATCAGGTGTGGCATGGCATGAGGCCCCTGAATATACCACCTAGGAATCAGTAACATTTTCTAAAGAGAGAATCAAAGCATCTTGTAACACATCACCTGTCATATTTGCTTCATGATTTTTTTTCTTGTTGTGCATCTCCTTCTTTTCCCTTCTGAGATTGACAGTATTTCTTCAGGTGTTCTTTCTTTATGCATTTCCAACACATTATCCCCAATCTGGACTTCGATCTACCTTTCCTTGATTTACTACAATATCCTGAGCTTTTACCTCTTTCCATTTTTATTCCCCTAGTCTCTGAACTCAAAGAATTACCCGATGTCTCACCGAAAATTTTCAGTCGCATTTCCTCGCTAAGGATAGCACTAACAACATTATCAAACTTAAAGGTACTAGATCTAGATACAGAGTTACTAATGGCCATGACTAAACCATTCCAACTTTCTGGAAATGAGCATAGAAATAACAAATCCCTATCTTCATCATCAAATTTTACCCCTACATAAATTAACTGCTAGAAACCATATTACATTCACTTAAATGGTCAGGAACAGATCCACCTTCCGAAATTTTCATATTAAATAAATGTTTCATAATAAATACCTTATTTGAGGTTGAGGGTTTTTCATATAGTTTCTCCAATTCCGTAATTAAACCATCTGTTATTGTTTCCTTCGAAATATTAAACGCTAACGACTCTGCGAGGAACAACTGTATTGTTCCAAGTTCCTTTCTATCGAGAATCTCCCATTCTACATCTGTCATACTCAATGGCTTCTTTGTTTTTCCGCTCAATGGTAGGTATATATATTTCTGATACATATAATCTTCCATGGCGAGTAGTCTTGGCTGTTAAATTTCTCTACCCTAAACCTACCATCTTCTGCCATTTATCCCACTCGAACTAGGAACCCTTCTTTCCTACGAGTTTATCAGCCAAATAGACCTTTGGCTATGATACCCGTTTTTAGATAATTATAAATTGCAGAGAAATGGAACACATAAAATATGTGGAAACACAAACACATAAATAACATATAAAACAAGAGATACACAGATATATGTGGTTCACCCAACTTGGGCTACGTCCATGGAAACAACCAGTACTTCCTTTCTGTTATCTAACAAAATGAAGAGACATTACCTACAACAGATTTGGTGTAATATCCTCTACTCTATCACACATTCCCCCTTGATATTTCTCTCTGAGAGTATACACACCATACACAGAAGCAATACAATACCCTCATACAACAGAGGGGTTACCTTCTAGGGAAAAAAACCCTAAATTAAACATAACTGATACCATCAGATCATCTGCCAAATGAACGACCCAAATTGACTACGAAATTACAATAGTTTAGAAGGTAATTTTACATTTGTCTTTAGCTTTAGGGGTTCTGCCCTCGAAACCCCCCTCCAATCCCCCTGGAACCCCCTGACGGCAATCAAACGATGGGCAGCGTTGCCGCCCCGTTAAGAACAAGGGTCCAACGTGGAGATACATCTATATAAGGATGATAATCAGGCTCCACACCCAACAGAAATATTCTAATGTATTTAATTTAAAATAATTTTTATTCCATTAATTTTTTCTAGGCCACCTCTTTGAATTCCATAATAAATTGTAACATTCTTAGATGGGATTGAATTCCATAATAAATGAGACTTAAAATTATCATACTTTTTAAATGGATAATTGGTTTTTGTATACAGATGTGTAGGAAAAAGTGAAATGTCTTGGAAATAATTCAATTAATGAAGTACACAAACCATTGGGAGAAGACTTGCAGGATTGTAGAGGATTAAGCATGGGAAACACTACAACATAACTGGTTTTTTTAGAAAATTGGTTGAACAATCCAAGGACAGAGAGTATAGTAGATTGAAACAATCCAAGATATAATAAGGATGAGTTTCCCATGGAGAAAATTCCTCAAAAAATATACATAGTGATGATGAATTCCAACAAAAAATGAAGAGGGGGGCGAAAGCAGTTCCAAGCAATTGTTATCTTGATGTGTCAATGGAGGAAAACAACAAATTTCAACTGGGAAATAATGGTTTGTTCCAATCATAGAATAGGTTGGATCTATAAATAGAGAAAATAAGGAAGCTAATGTTGAGAAATCATCAATAGAAGAGGTATGCAAGGAAAATGAGACTAAAGGACAACATGTTGTAGATGGTAGAGAAATTTTTCATTATAAAATAAGGAGGAAGAGTACAATGGAAGAAAACAATATAGCATTGACATGACAAGGAGAAGGACTAGCTACCATATAAAGTTTGGGATCGAGAAATATTCACTTGATCAACACATGGTCAGGAGACCATGAATAGTTTTCACCTTGGGAGTCTAATGCAACTGCATAGGGCGAGCACAAAAATTGATATAGTCTAGACAAGATCTTACCAATGTGATGAGATGGCCCCATGGTAATGTTGGGTGATTTTTTAAATGCTTTGTAAGAAATTGTAAATATTTACATTAGGAAGCGATTTTTGATTTTTAGAATAAGTTAGAGAAGGTATTTTCTTATGTAAATTTTTGTTTTCAGTTTCCCTTATTTTTGGAGAAGGGGAAGTGATTCAAATTTTGTGACCCTTGGTTTTCATATAGTTTTTGTCCTTTACTCAGTTGATCCCACCACAAAAGAAAGGATTATAAAAAAACTAGCAGAAGAATGAATAGACGAGGGTGAAGGAGAACCAGTCCATTCCTTTTAGAAAAAAATAAATAAAAAAGTGTGTTTGAGAATAAGAGAGAAAGAGAAGGAGAATATCTCGAGTGAGGAGAAGAGAGAGTGAGATAAGAGAGAAAATAATTATTTCTCTGCGAAACTATAGTACTCAGGAGTAGACATGCATGTACTTTCCAATCTATGTGAACATGAATGTGTTTTGGTGTGAATAGAATAATTGAATGGAAAATAGGATTGTGAGTTGGTGAGGTTTTATATTGAATCAAAACCCCAGTGTTGAACAAAATCAATTTGTTCTTATGAATTGTTACTAATCGTAGTTTTATCCGTGTGTGTTTGGTTATTTTTAAAATTTCGTACTTGTTCAATCCATTTACATTAAGAATCTGAGCATTGAAGCTTCAATCTTTTTGTGATTTGTTCATGTATCTTGTGTATTCTTGTTGAAATGGTCTTAAAACCTGCAGAGGAATGTACCATGGTGTCCAGGAGTAGGAATGTGAGATATTTATAGTAAATTGGGCTTTGTAACAGAGTACCCTATTTTGAATTGTTATGCCATCCTTTAGATTGGCTTTCTGACTATCCAATTCGAGCTAATGTGCAACCCCTAATGAAGAAAGGCGAGTGAAATCATTCACTATGTCAAGGATCCATCAAGTCCATGGAGAGTCGATTAGGAAAAGATTCTAGTCATTTCACCCTCCGATAAATGGATGTAAAATAAAATTAACATGTGCTACAAAATAATTTCAAAACGATAGAAAAACAAATTTGAAATAGTCGCTATGGAATTATTTTGCAACGAATGATAAAAAAATTTGAATTTTGAAAGACTACGTGTTGGTTTGAAATCCATTTTTGGCTTTCTTCCATATTGCTCAGTTGTGTGGTTATTTTTGTTGTTGGGCATTGATTGTGAGAAAGGGTTGAATCCATTGTTATATGGATGGAGTATATTAGCAATATTGGCATTGGTGTTACTTGTTTGCCATCATTATTCTATGCAAAGAAGAACGTGTAAAGATAAAATTTTATCAATATGAGGATAATGAATGTTATTTGAAACCCAAGGTTTTGGTATTTAATGGTTTTTAAATTGTTGAATAGTCTTTTATTTAGTAGTAGTAGACTCATTCCTTACACTATTGTAGGGCACTTGTGGCTAGGACCTAACAAAATATCCTTCAAAAATGTTTTTATAGGTCAAGATAACTCAAATAGACCTTTTGTTGAAATGGTTGAGGAAAGAAAGGAGATAAAGAGGAATATCAAGCTCAATAAATATAGGAATGTGGAAAAAAGAATGAACCAAAAGCTTCAATACCGTTGCTTATCCAAAACAACAAAAACTCTAAGGTATGATGTCACTTCTCCTTGCATTGGAGAATATATTCAGTATATGAAGGATCATGTAATCATTGAAAATGGTATATATTCCTTTAAGAAAGCTATATTGAGCTAGGTGAAATCCAAATGGAAAACTAAGGGACAAATAGAACTGAAACTAAACTTTGAGGGGTTTTTTTTACCAATTTTTGCATGCATCACAAACAAAGAGTGAATCTTCAAAGAGTACACTTATTTATTCAACTGTACATACCATCACCTACATTGGTTAAGGGAGAGAGAGATTTAGATCTAAAAAGGACGACTTTAGACAAGGATAATATGAAATAAAATATAGCCACTGTTTTCTCAATAGTGAAAGTCCAACCTATTGTAAATGAGCACATGATAAATGAGTGTTACCCCCAAGCATGGTGGGCTACTTGAAATGGTTGATTCTTGAAGTAGGTACCTCTATTTATGTGGACCTAGATATCACTTGTTACTTATATTTATGTGGGCCTCACTGGTTATCATTTTTGTGTGAACCTCGCTCAATATTTTTTTTAAAACGTGTCTAACAATTTTTAATTGAATTAATGAAAAAACGATGCATAATAATAAATTTAATAATGACTACTATCCAAAGTGGAGATAATACAAAATAAATAATTATTGAATGAAAATATAATCTCATTTTTTTAAACAAAAAATTTCTATCAGTTTAGATCATAATTACATCATGATGAGAATATAGGCAAAATTCTTTTGGCCTCACTCCTACAAAATTTGTTGGCCAGAAGATAATAGCATAATGAGAAAACAAGATCATAAAAACTAGAAAAATGCACACTAATAATCCAACATAACCAAAATATCACAAGGATCTTAATTCAACCAAAGGTAATCCTATATCATAATATTTTACCATATTTGGATGACCTAGCCTAGTGCCTAGTGACAGAGAAGGAATGAGGTTGCAATGTGCATGCTTCTCCATGTGATTCAATTTTCCTTCCAGATGATCCAACTTCTCACATATACATTTTTTTCTTGGTTGTAGAGTGGTCAACCGATCCTACATGTGCCATTGATTTCCTTACAAGTCATTCAGGAAACTAGTGATTGTGTTTATGTCATCGTGATGGTCACGCACCAGTTGGTCCATGAGTAAGCGTACATGGTGAAGATGGTTGTCAAGTATGTCAAAAGGGGGAGGTAGCTCTATTCTACCAGGAGAGTGTGGTGGATTAGGATACAACTCCTCCCCAAATCTCAGTTTTCTTACTTGTGGTCTACCCTCTGGCCTCATGGCCCAACTCCTTTGCGAGCCTTGCCACGTTATCATTGCATGGGTGGAATGCAATTTTTGGTAAACCATCATGCAGTAATCCAAGATGCTAGCATGGCCATGAAAAAATCCCAATTCCCACCCAGCCCCAGACACATTCCACCCTTGCACCTTGCTGAATCAATAACGTTCACATAGAATTAGACAAACTTGAATCATCCCAAACCATGCCAACAATGGAACAACGTGTCTCTCTGAAGGATCCACCTGGCCTCACACACCCCACATATTAACTCCTGAAACTTAACCACCACCTAGCCATCAAGATTATTTGACAATTTGAAGCTGAGGTACATAGAATTGAGCCTCCACCACCACCCAAAAAACAAAAATTGAGGATGAATGTGCAGGTGGTTACCCTTGTAGACCAACCTTCACCACCCATTATTCTGAGGTATATATATCATGGGAATATGAGAGTATTGATCCCCACTTAGCTGCCCTTAACCTCCAAGACTCATAATAGAAGGGAAATGCCCGCCAACGAGTTTGGCTTGTCAAAGCCGCCAATAAATTTGGCTTGTCAAAGGGACACCAGACTAACCACGAATGCCATACAATCTTAGCATGCAATGTACCAGCCATCAAACTCCAAACCAAAGCCCTCTATCCTAAATTTCAAAGGACAAAACAACTTCACCCCCTTACACTTTCAAAACCCCCAATTACCAGCACCACATATATTTATAGATGCTAATTGCATAAATTCGCATCTAGTAGAGAAACAAACCACCTCACAATTAATAAAGACACATAAAACATAGCAAGAATCCAAGCTAAAAAGGTATACCATGCACCATGACCTAGAAGTGTTCACCAAATAATTCTCCTTTGTCTGCAAGCCCCACCTACGCCAACCTAACCATGGCATGTAGATTCGAAGGAAGACTTGGAGGAGAAGCCTCTTCCCCGAGTCCCAAACACATGCAACTAATAGTTGCGAAGACAAGTAAATTCCACCACGAGGGTCAAGTTGAAAATACTTTGGAACCTTCCTGAATATAGGAAAAAAGGTTGGCTTAGACAAGATTCCATAGTATGACACACTTCGGTCGAAATATCAAGTCATCGACATGCCAATACCAAAAATAAACAAAAACTTCATGAAGCTCGAGAACAAACCATATATTTATCGCCCCTGCTCTAGAATGTTGTCACGTGAGAGCAATACAATGCATGTATTCCACGCAAGACCTAAGTGTATTTCCAGGTGGGAGATTGTGGCGGGGCTCGTCCATGCTTCTTTATCCATAGAGATGCACCTCCAACTTTATCCATAGATATGCGCCTCCAACTAGGAGAATGCAAAGATAATCTCATAAAAAATATACATACAAATTATATTTTCACTAAACACAATGAAATTATTTTCAAATTTTGAAAAAAAAAATATTAATAAAAATATTTATGTAGCAAAAACAATATTTAATATTTATCTTTCCTAATTATTTTTAACAAACAAATATATGGAACTTTTAGAATGTAATAATAATTTAATGATCTTTATATTATTGATATTTTTCCAAAGTGGGAATAACATTGCTATGGCTCTGAATGTAAAAAATAAATAATTGTAAAAATTTAGATTGCATTAATATATGAAAGAATAACTATTTATTTAAAGTGGTGTGATAGCATACTGATAACTATATAAAGTGGAGATAACATGGCTATGGCTATGAGAATAATAAATGAATAATGTTAATTAATATATTAAAAAAAAATTAAATTGTATTAATATATTAATAATTAATTATTTGAAGTGACATGACACCGTTGTTTTTTCATAAAGAAATGGCTACGGATTTGTATTTAAATTTCCCGGTTTGAAGGCAAGAACCTTGTAGATCATCATCCATAGTTCTACTTCGACTACAGAATTCTAAAAGATCCAAAATGGGTTGCTTCTATTTACACACTATCCATATTCAACTATTCTAAAGAGTATCCTCATAAGATTTCTAAAAGACACCTAATATTACTATATATCTACAAAAACATGGTGACTAAGACCTGCAAAACTAACCTACAGTGTTTTCCTCAGCAACATTCATTACATCAATTTAACACTAGCGAGACTGCATCGCCACTCTTTATATTCATACTAAGCTGAATTCATCAAGTCTTCACTTCCTTCCATGCCTTTAACTCACATGAGATCGATGGACAGTATGATCTATCACAAATTTACACATTCCACAATTAATAAAAATCTCCAAGAAAATTAAAGGTTTCGAGCATGTGAGCTGCAAATCAGATAAGGTGATGAGATTTTTCTAGCAGTGCAGTATATCATCCATCTGTACACTAACATGTTATGCATTACGTGAGTGATCCAAGTGGAGGCCTGATTCCATCCTTCGAAATTAGGTAATCTGCTCTAAAGCAAGGGAGGTAATTTCATTTAACGAATACCCATAGTGATATTTGACAATGTGACCGGTTGTGTCCCATCTATTAATTAAATATATTAATCCTTTGGTTATCACCATTATTTGAGCTATAACCTTCATTTTCATGGAAAATGTTTTATGTTAAAATCCTTATCATCCAAGACTATTACTCCTTGATCCAAAGTGACGCCTTTCACTTTCACTTTGTTGGCCAAAGATGATCTGTCTCAGAATTAAGGTGCCATTTCACAGGATAAAATTCAATCTTTTCAAACCTTGAAATTTGGAGGTTTATTCAAGCTTTGAGATCAAAATTCTCATTGAGTTTACTCACTTGGATTACAATTATTGAATCCCCCAGGACCATTAAATGATGAATAGGCCTCTAAAGTGCCAAATCTAATGATTGCCACGGTGCTAAGAATACTTTCTATTTATTAGTTGTTACCATTAATCTCCAAACAAACTGAATCTCTCTTGTTTGGTCGGGCTGAAAGATAACTCTCTTTAAGTATGACATTGTTGTTACTGGGAATATAATAAATAGTTTTTTAATAAATTAATAGATGGAATTGTTTTTGTTAGAAATATAGCAATACAGTTTCTAGTGATTTATTATTTTTTCTTATCCAAAATGCATTTTTGAATTATAAATAAATTCATCACTCTCAGAAACCCAAAAACATTTAAATATCACAAATAAAACGACTTTGAAATATAATTTTTAAAAATTAAAAACAAAAGAAAAAAAACATTTAAAATTATTACTAACAATAATATATAATAAAATAATTTTAAAATATACAACTATTAAATGTATTCAATAAATTTTAATTAATTATATGCATAAAAATTTGATGCATATCTTGACTCAATCAAATTGTATTAAAATAAACATAAAATTAATTAAATTAAAAAAAAAATATTGAGGTAATGATCATTATTGGGAAATTATATATATATATTATACCAACTTAAATTCATCTTAACTCTGAATCTATCAAAACACTAGGAGGGATCAAATCTAGGGAAGTGAAAACCTCTTTTAGAGTAAAAAGAGATTTGGTATGTATCTAAGTTGGTACAATAATAATCATATACAAAAAACAAGTGTTATAGGAAGGGTTGTCCCTCCTACTCAAATAAAAAATAAACATTGAAAAAAATTGCAAATTGATATTTGAAATGAAAAAATAATTATCTATTAAGGAGGAAAAGGATTTGTATAAATTTTGGTGGATACTAACCACTAGTAAATATGCACATTTACATTTTTACCCTTACAAGGTTGCAATAAGACCTTCAAATTATGGTCTAATCAAATGTTTGAAAAATAATTTTTTCAAAAAAACTGAAAAATATATATTTGTTTTTAAAAATTAAACATTATAACTTGCATTGGATAATGCTAACCTAATACTAACTTAATACTCGTTAATAGGAAAATCAAAATTTTCAATAATATTGAAAAATATATGTTTTATAGATAAATGTTTTAGTATTAATCACATCATTAAGATTAATCCAAAAAACATTTATCTACATTATGGATCACAAAAGTCTTAGATCTAAAAATATATATATTTGTTTTCAAAAATAAACATAATAACTTGCATTGTGTAATGCTAAATTAATACTAGTCAATAAAAAATCAAAATTTTTAATAATAATAAAAAATATATATTTATTTTTCAATATTAAATATTATAACTTACATTAAATAATACTAAACTAATACTAATTATGAAAAAAATCAATAATAAAAAAATAAACATAATAATTCTACACACCTCGTTATTCTCTTGCTTTTAAACTTTTTGAACAATTCCGAGCCCCTGAGTTTAAAAGAGACATCGGATTCAGCAATCGTGCAGTAAAATATTCGCAATCAATTCTTTAAGGTTTAAGAATTGATTCTCCGCATTTAATTCTTTAAGCTTTTTTTTGTCTCCTCCAATCAGAGGAGATATCCGAAGTTTTTTCATGAATTCAAGAAATCCAGAGGCGTGAACTGCATTTAAATTGCGTCTACTTTGAAAGATGACACAGATGCGTTAATTGACGAGGCGTGAACTGCATTTAAATTGCGTCAACTTTCACTGCTGACACAGAAACAAATAATTGCGTGATGGAATGCTATAATCTTTTCAACGTAAAAGAAACAACTAATTGCGTGCACGATTTATTTAATCATCGGACGAGTCAAGTTTGAGAGAGATTTTCAAAATTGCGATCAGTTCTAATTCCTAATTTGAAATTGGATAACCAGAGGATATCTTGGCATTGTGATTCCAATGTCTCTCACAAAGAAATGAAAAACAATTCTATTAATGAGGCTCCCATGTAAAGTGATGGAAGTTGTATAAATCTCAGGGGTGGTATAGAATTTCATTAAAAGAATTATTATTTCATATTATTATTATTATTTAATTTTAATGTCAAGACCAAGTCACACATTAAATTGGTGTATAAGACTTTTTTATTTGTAGAACAAGCAATTTATCTCTGCTCACATGATTAAATGTGAAAATAATTCTTTAAATAATAAGATAATTACAAATTAGTTAAACATTATAAAACAATAATATATATAATACTAAACAATAAGATAATTACAAATTAATTAAACATTAGAGAATATATTAATCAAAAATTAACTAATGAATAGCCAAAAACAAATCAATTGTTAAAGTCTTACTTTAACAAGAACTAATAAATAACTTGTATAGTTAAAATAATTTCCAAACCAAAATGATATAAATTATTTTAAATTTTTATATAAATATAAAAATAAATTTAAATTGTGAAATAGATAAATAATTTTTAATATATTGAAAATAGTTTTAAAATGTTGAAGGATGTATGTTGCCATTTTTCTTGTAAACAAAAGTAATGCCTAAAGACCCTGATATTTAATTACGTTGATATTTAATTACGTTTATATTAAAATTAATAAAACGTGGTCACTTTCTTTGTCATTTTTTCAGTGAATAAATTCTACGCCACCTCCTCAGACCAAACGTGAATAATGGAAATGGAATATAAGAGACATGTGGAGTTTTGGAGCTCTTGGTTGTCATTCTCTAATTGAGTATGGTAGAGATGTGATCTAGTATGGTAGAGATGTGGTAAGATAATATAATTTAAATTCTTGTAAATATTTTTATTTGATCAAAATAAAAATAAACTGATGTTAAATATTTTTATATGGTCAAAAATAAAATAAGAAAAAGTTTAAAATAATTGTACTTTAAAACAAAAATAACTTTGCACAAAAAATATTCATCTTAATTTTGGATATATCAAGTTTATGGAGGGATCAAATCTATCAAGGTGCAAACTTCTAATTCAAAATAGAGGTTTTCAATTTATGAGATTTGATCCTCTCCAAGCTTGATAAATGAGGGGTTAAGATGGATCCAGGTTGGTTATATCTCCTTCCATCTCATCCCCCAAACACACATGTCATTTCTCTCTCCATATATATATATATATATATATATATATATATATATATATATATATATATATATATATATATATCCTCCATCCCTCTCTTCTTGTTGAAAAAATGTAGCAAAAAAGACTCAATTTGAGTTTAGCCTTAGCCAAAAGATGAAAAGACAATGTAACATCAATGTAGACTAGTTTTGAGTTTACAGGTGTTGCATGAGTCAAGTGATCAATCCTTGGGAGTTGTGCAATTAATTCGGAGGAAATTCCTAAAGAACATGACTAATTTCCTCAGGAATTGTGCAAGTAAATAGGAGGCTAAGTGAGCAAATATTTGGCTAAGTATTGGATAGAGTTGTTCATTGAGTAGAGAGAACAGTTATTATTTTGTAGGTTGAGCTCAAAGCTAGGGCTAGCAATTGTAATAGATTCACTATTCATCTAATTAATGAAAAGAGGCTTGAGGGTTTTTTCATATTGCATGTCTATGCATGTTTTTCTAAACTGTGAACTCCATTCCACAGATCAGTAGAGTAGAATTGGGTCTCTTGATTTTAGTTTAATTTCATGATAAGTTGAAATTTCCATCAAATTTATACTTAGTATCATAGCCTTGAAATATCATTATAACTAATATTTCAAACTTGTCTCTGAGGATTTTCGATTTGAAAGCTTCAGTGCAACATTTTTTTTTTCTTTAGGATCAAGAGAATGTCTTTCAATGGACTGAGATTGGAGTATTCCGTTGAGTGTAGCTCAAATTTCATAGCCTGGAAGGATCAAATGGAAGCGGTGTTTGATAACAATGGTGTGTTACAATATGTTAAAACTAAAATTGAAAAAACCCATTAGTCTAATGTATAATAATTAGCTCGGTGGAAGAATAATGTTTCAAAGGCCACGAGAATTCTTATAGAATGTGTGAGAGACCTTGCGGTCTCAAATATCTATGGTAAAGAGACAAGCTTTTCTATTTGGAAGACACTGACTCAGTTATTTGAAAAATAACAGTGACCATAGAAAATTGGCCTTGAAGGACAAACGAAACATAAGGATGCAAAAGAATGATATCATCCTACAATATCTCTCCATATTTATAAAATTTCGTTATGAGCTTAGAGGGGTTGGTGTGAATGTTGCAGAAGATGACCTGGTGAGCCTAGCTCTTCTAAGCCTTCCAAAATCCTGGAACAACTACTAGGACTCTGTGAATGGAAGGGAAAAAATATTGAATTTTGAAATGTTCTGGTCTGACTTGGTTCAAGAAGAGTTCAGGAGAAATAATCAGGATGGAACATCATCCAAAGTTGAGGATGAAGAAAAATTTTCATCGTTTGGAAAGTGCAAAAATGAAAAACGGAAGATGACCCAAAGAAAACTTGATTCCAACCAAAATAATGGCAAGAATAAATTCATGAGAAAGATAAAATTATTCCACTACCAGAAATTCGAGAACTATGCAACAAAATTTCTACACAAGAAGTCTAACAATAAGCCTTCAGAAGGAGCAACAGGTGAAGCACTGGCTTCACAATTCGAATTAGACTTCACCCTAATAACATGTCTAACCAGCACTATTATGGGGAGTGTTTGCCACCTTGATTCTGGTTCCTTTTTCCATATGATAGGGTGCAAGGAATTTTTCAATAGCCTAGAGGAGAAGGATCTCCATATGGATATCGAAATGGGGGATAATGGGAGGTACAGTGATATAGGAATTGATGCTGTCACCTTTGAGAGGGAGAAAGTCTCTCCTCTTTGCCTCAAAGATGTTATGTTTGTAGTTGTGCTGAAAAAGAACCTGATATTTGTAGCAGTATTGGAGGATTTTGGCTATGATGTTTTTTCAGTAAAGGGAAAGCCTTTCTAAGAAACATAGCTATCGATCAAATAAAGTAGGTCGGGGATCGAGTGAAGAACCTATACAAACTTGAGTTGGAATCTTGCACTGCATTGAGCAGTAAGGCTGAAAAGGTGCAAAGTCATGATGTTGGAGAGCTCTAGCACAAGAGAGTGGGTCATTTACACTGTGGTGCCTTAAAATCATGTAAAAAATAACCATTAGTCTCCCTAAATGCTCCCTTGACCAGCAGAATGTCTGCAAGGGTTGCAGATTGGGAAAATATGTCAAATTCACATTCCCTGACCGAGAGAGAATATCAAATGCAATCTTGGAGCGAGGCCAATATAATGTTTTTGGACCTTTTTCTATTGCCTACGCGGCAAAACATAAGTACTATGCTATTTTTTATTAATGATTTCTCTAGAAAATTCTTGATCTTATTCATGCGGAAGAAGGATGATGTTTTCTCAAAAAGAATTGAGTTTAAGGAATTAGTTGAGAAGGATACTAGGAAGAAGGTGAAGGCTCTCGGGAGTGACAATGGCGATGAATTTGTTTTGCATTCCTTGAAATTGTTTTGTGCAAAAGAAGGTATTCGAAGAGAGATGAAAACACCCCATAACCCATAGTAAAAAGGGGTAGTTGAGAGGAAGAACATGAGCATAGTGGGAGTAGAAAGGGCCATGTTACATGATCATGGGTTATCGTTACATCTATTAGTAAAATCATGCAACACTGCAATCTACTTGCAAAACCGAAGTCCTCATAGGATACTTTTCATGATCACATCGAAGGAATCTTTCTCTGGGAGAAAGCCTGATGTATCTCATTTCAGAATTTTACGAGCTTCAATTTATTTTCATGTCTCCAACGATTCGAGGAAGAAACTTGAGCTTACAACATAGTTGAGAATTTTTTTACAATACACCAAAACTACAGAGAATTACCGGGTGTATTTTCCTTCACAGAGGATGACAATTGTAAGGACATATGTCAAGTTCGATGAGGACAAGGCTATGAGATACTCCCTAGAATGAGAGCTTAGTATCCCACAGGAGCAAGAGCTTCTAGCTCCAAAGGAGGAGACTCAGGATGAGCTTCAGGAGGTTATGGAGTATCCATATGTAGTGGAGCGAACAAGAGGCAAAGTAGAGGCACCCACTCAACAAAAAATTCTTGAGATAGGGGAGAAAGAGAACCAGAGAAGCTGATATATTGGTGTAGGATGTAAAGGAGAATGTGGAAGATCCCATATCACAGCACAGACAGAGGAGGTCACCTAATAGGTACACTAGTTACATGGCTCTCATGATAGAGCTCATTGAGACAAATCCTTCTTCATTTGAGGAAGCAGTTTCTCAACCAGTTTGGGTTGATGCCATGGTGGAAGAGTATGAATCCATAAGTAAGAACCATGTATGGGAGGTAGAGTCAAGACCAGAAAGGAAATTAATGGTTGGTTCGAAACAGATCTACATAGTGAAGCATGTAGCAAATGGGAGGATCGAGAAATACAAGGTCAGATATGTGGCCAAAGGATTCTTTGAGATAGAGGGAGTGGAATGTGAGGAAAAATTTTCACTATTTGCAAGATAGTCCTTAATAAGATCCATTCTAGCATTGGTTGTGTATATGGGGTGGAAAATACACCAGATGGATGTGAAGACTTCCTTTCTCAATGATGTTGTTAATGAGGAAGTTTACGTAAAGAAGCCAAAAGGATTTGAGACATATGATCGAGAGTCACACGTGTGCAAACTCAAGAGAGAATTGTATGGTATCAAATCAAACCGAGCATGGTACACTCAGAATGACATTTATCTCATTGGATCGGGCTTCACCAAAAGTGGAGAAGATGTGAACCTATATCACATTGTGGTATATGGTAAGTTGCTTATTCTTTCTTTGTATATTGATGATTTAATATTGAATGGTGATGAGCAGCTTATATGATCTGAAAAGGGGATATTGCAATGCCAAATTTGAGATGAAACACAAGGGCTTCATGCATTACTTCTTTGTGCTAGAAGTATGGCAGGGTGGTGGTGATTTTTTTGTGTCTCAAGGAAAGTATGCTACCGAGATACTTCTGAGATTTCACATGGATAATTGTAATCCCATGGATACACTTCTAGCTAAAAACTAGAGGAAGGAGAATGTCACTTTAGGTGAAGAGGTTGATGCTACTATTTACAAGAAACTTGTGGGTTCATTGATGTATCTTGGGAACACATGAACCAGCATGTGCTATGCAATAAACCAACATAGCCAAACTATGGTGAGACCTACCAAATGTATTGGAAGGAAATAAATCATGTGTTATGGTGCCTCAAAGGCACTACCTAGTATGGATTATGGTGCAGACGGACAGAGGGAGTGAAGTTTCAAGGTTTCACCGATGTAGATTGGGTAGGGATTCCATCCAACAAGAAAAGTACATCAGATGTTATCTTCAATGTTGGGTCTGTAGCTATTTCCTAGTATAGTAGAAAGCAGAGGTCTGTGGTGCTCATCTAATCAGAGGCTAAATACATGGTTTCATGTCAAGGATCTTGTGAAGAAATATATATGAGGAAAATACTTTTGGGACTACTCAGTCAGGAGATGGATCCGACGATGATATATTGTGATAATCAGAGTTACATTAATCTCTCTAAGAATTCATTATTTCATGACAGGTCCAATCACATCTACATATGGTATCATCATTTGTGGGACTATGTGCAGAGGAGAAGTATATTGCTATGGTACATTCCAACCGAGGAGAAAGAAGTTGACATCTTGAAAAAGGCATTGTTAAGAGGTAAATTTGAATCCCACGGGTGCATGATATGGGTGGTATAAAATCCCTTTCTTGTTAAGAGGGAGCGTTGAAAAAATGTATCAAGAAAGGCTCAATTTGACTTTAGACTTAGTTAAATTGAGTAAATTGAATTTCCACATCAGTAGGACAACCTAGAGGTAGTTAACTAGTGTGACATGGATCTTTTCACTGAGTTAGCTTAGTAAATTCGAGTTACAGGGCTTGGAGTTCAGTAATGCATGTGCGATTTCTAAATTTTGGTAATCTAGTTCATTTATTTTCAGTTGTATTCAGCTAAATGACCTCTAACTATTGATAGAGTCAGTTGAAGGTTAGTTATGAAGTGGGATAGATGTCTAACTCAGAGATCTATCAGTTAACTGATCAATCAGCCCAAAATAGGTAGTGCATGAAAGGAATTTGAATTCCTCAGCTAAAGTGTAGATGGAAAGGAAGTGTAACATCAATGTAGACTAAATTTGATTTTACATATGCTGCATGAATCAGGAGATCAATCCTTGGGAATTGTGAAATAAATTTGGAGGAAGTATATAAAGAATAAGGGTTAATTTCCTGATGAATTATGCAACAAAATAGGAGGCTAAGTGAGAAAATATTTTTCTAAGTGTCACCCATAGTTGTTCATTGAGAAGAGAAAAAATTTATTATTTTGCAAGTAGAGCTTAGAGCTGGAACTAGCAATTGTAATAGATTATTTATTCATCTGATTAATGAAAAGAGGATTGAAGGGTTTTTCCTAGTTGGTTTTCCCTAGAAATAATTGTTTATTTCTAGTTTTTCTTATTGCATGTCTATGCATGTTATTCAAAAATTTTATTTCCATTCCATAGATCATTAGAGAATAATTGTGTCTCTTGATTTTAGTTTAAATTCTTGAGTGATTGCAATTTCTATCAAATTTATACACTTATTCCCTCTCTCACCCCTCCATCTACATCCATATTTCCCTTGATCTCTCCTTCTTTGTCTCTCTATCTCAAAACCCAAACAGAAAAATTATCTCTCCATATCTATCTCTCTCTCTCTCTCTCTCACCCTTCTTTCCCTCTCTCTCTATCTATCCATTGACACCTTATCTCTCTCTCTCCACATTTCTATATTTATTTCTTTCTTCTTCTCTCCCTATCTCTCTCTCTCCCTCTCTCATTTTATCTTTTCCTTCCTCTCTCTCCCTCTCTCTCCCACCTCCCTCTGTCTCTCTTCCCCATCACCCTCTCTCTCTCTCTCTCTCTCTCCAACTATATAACTATCTCCTTCCCTACCTTCTTCTCTCTCTCCCCTTCTCTCCTCCCTCAATATTTGTGTCTCCATTCCTCTCTCTTCCCCTTCTCTCATTCTCTCTCTCCTTTGGTTCTCTCTCTCTTCCCTCCTTCTAGCCTCTCTCCGTCACTGTCTATCCATCTCTCCCTTTTCACTCCCTCTCTCTCTCTACCTCTATCTCTCAATGAATTTTTTCTTTCCTCTCTCTCTCCCTCCAAATCCATTTCTCTCTTCCTCCATATATTATTCTCTCTCTCAATTCATCTCTCTCTTCCTTCCTATCTCTCTCTTTCTCTCCCATTCCCTATGTCTCTCACCCCCTTTACTCTCTCTCTCTCTCTCTCTCTCTCTCTCTTTCTCTCTCTCTCCAGCTATATAACTATCTCCCTCCCTACCTTCTTCTCTCCCTCCCCTTCTCTTGTCCCTAAATATTTGTGTCTCCATTCCTCTCTCTTCCTCACCTCTCATTCTCTCTCTCCTTTTGTTATCTCTCTCTTCCCTCCTTCTAGCCTCTCTCCCTCACTCTGTCTCCATATCTCACTTTCACTCCCTCTCTCTCTCGACCTCTATCTCTCAATGGATTTTTTCTTTCCTCTCTCTCTCTCCCTCAAAATCCATTTCTCTCTTCCTCCATATATTATTCTCTCTCCCAATTCCTCTCTCTCTTCCTCCATATATTATTCTCTCTCCCAATTCCTCTCTCTCTTCCTTCCTATCTCTCTCTTTCTCTCCCATTCCCTATGTCTCTCACCTCGTTACTCTCTCTCTCTCTCCAACTCTGTCACTATCTCCCTCCCTCTCTACTTCTCTCTTTTGTTTTCTCCTTTTTTTTTTACTCCATATTCACCAACATGTCCAGATACATCACCCCCATTGAACCTGTGATGAGTTGTATAACAACCCACCTCATCACCGTTTAACCAAGACCCCACAGACGTGGTTAAGAATATTGTTATATTGTAAGTTCATGTAAGTATTAAGTTTTTATGTTATTATTAGTTAAATTTAAATATGGTTATGAAATCATTGTTAATCCCTTCCAAGGGAGGACTCTAACAATATACTTTTCTATTAATCATTATCCTAATGAAAATTACAATGTTTAACTTTGAAAAAAAATATTTTTTTTTCAATAATATTAAAAAAACTAATTTTCAAACATTTGATTGAACCATAACTTGAAAGTCTTATTGCATCATTTTCACAGTATAATACCATATGGATAGACCTATTCTATATTTTATGCCATAATCTATGGATATAGCTGCAATATTCATGCATGATTTTTAGATATTTTCATGGTAATTTTTTCTCTTAATCTTTACAGAAAATTATCCAAAAATAAAATCCTTGAAAATAGCTTATACTCAACTAAATAACATATTTACCATGAATTACTTCCGAGCATAACTTAAGAAAGTATTTGGATAAAAAATGGATAGGAATAGGATGTAAAAAATATAATTCTCAATATTTACTTCTTCCTAGTGGTTACTACCCACCAAAATTTATACCAGTTCTTCTACCTAAGCAAGAAATATACTTATCCACTTCACATCTAAATTTATTAGTTCCTATCAAAGAAAGACTATCTATTAATTTTGCATTGACCAATGTAAGTTATAATTATTTATGCAATTTCTACCAATGCATAATTTCTTACCTAAGTTGAAGGGACTCAGTTTCCTACAAAACAAAATTACAATATAACAAATTGAATTTTATTATTTTTCTTACTTTTAACTTTGTATAATTAATTGAGTCAAAATTTAAATATTTACACCCATTTACTAACACTACAATATGTTTATTATACTCACATCTATATTACTTTTAAACTTTTATTATTTTTTAATTGAGTCTCCATATAAATGTTAAATGTGTATATTTACAAATATTTAAATTCACATTTTCTATATTGATAAACACATAATATTTGTATAACATTATATATGTTAGATGCTTTTATTTTCTAATTGAGTATATGTTATATTATTTTTTTTGTTAAATATTTTTGTTAGATGTTTATGTTAAATGTTAAATTCTAAGTCTATGCATCTTGTCCTATACTCACTAGTGAGCGCCTCTTAGGTAATAATAAAGGTAAACTTGACTTGGTCAAGTTACTCCTGGTTTCTGAGCTCCACGTTTTTTAGAACCCATGGTATTGACCCATGATCTTCATGTGGAATATAGTCTCCTCGAATATAGCATATTTAAAGGAAGAAATTATACCAACCTAGACCCATCTTAACTTTAGATATACTAAGGTAGAGGGATCAAATTTATTGAGATTTAAAATTATTTTAGAGTGAAAAGATATTTTATCCGTCTCATCTAGAGTTAAGATGGATCTAGGTTAGTTATTATTTAGAATATATTTTTGGATGTATAAAGAGATTTAACATTTAGCTATCATTTAGAATATATTTTTGGATGTATAGAGAGATTTAACATTTTGAAAAATTTTGAGACAATCAAATTGTAGGGATTTCACAACTTATATTTATTATTCCAAAATACCCCTATCACCTTTTGGAAAATTTTAAAATTTATCATTAATAAAGTTAACAAAAAAAATATCATTTTATTTAATGATGTTATTATTATTATTATTATCATTATATTGATAGGCATGTCTATTTTGAAATAAGGGTTTCAGAAATTTAATTTAATTATACTGATACGTGTGATATGACTTCCATAATTTTAATTTAATTATCAATAATTATTAGGTGGATGATAGGTTTTAAACCTCCACAAAATATTCTATAATGTTCTTAGTAGGATACAAAATTCAAAGATTGAGATTTATCTCCACCCATTTTATTTATTTTAATTAAATTGATTCATTAAAAATGTTATGTGAACAAGTGTCATATGAAGCGAATTAAGGTTTTTTGGGCATGTGGTATTGATAAGTCATAGTATTGGATCATGGAATTGTAACAAAGCCTATCACCATATTAAAAACCTTCACGCATAAAAATATTGTTGCATGCTTTTTCAAATATATATATATATATATATATCTTTTACTTGTGAAACATATCTCTTTTACTTCAGCAAGTTGAATGGCTCATAACATTGATAAAAGCCACTCCAAATTGGAATTAAATCAACTCATAACTTGCTTAACATATTCAGACATTAATTCCATAAGTTGGGCCTAACTTTGTTTGAGAAAATTTCACATTTTTTTATTGGCTGTCATAAGTGTGATCAGATCTAATATAACACATGAGCACGGAACTGACGAGTAGCCTGACGAGATGAAATGTATTCAATATGGTGATGGTGTACATTTAGGAGTTCAAGTGGATTATGTTTGAGTCGCATGATGTGAAGTCTTGACAACAAATGATTCATAAAAACAATTTATTGGGGGCATGTTTCTATATCCCCCAGTTGCTTGCACTAGTACAAAATGTCTAATTAATTACTAAAAAAACGACTAAAATTTGCATATAAATGACTATTTTTCATTTAGTGACCAATAGTAGATAATTTATAGTATCTTATAACATGACCAACGTTTAGTTGTTTTTAGCTTAGTCATTAATTGGTTGTCTCAATTTTGTTATCTAGTATATTTGGTCATTAATTTGGTCATTGATTTGGCCATTGATTTAGTCATTGATTCGGTCATTGATTTAATCATTGATTTGGTCATTGATTTGGACATTAATTTAGTCATTGATTTTGTCATTGATTTGGTCATTGATTTAATCATTGATTTGGTCATTAATTGTCACAATTAATGACCAAATATACAACAAAATATATTACTAAATGATCACCTAAGAAAACCAATTAATGACCAAAGAAATATGACCAAAATGTTGGTCATGTTATAAGATATTGTAAATTATCTACCAATAGTCATATATATGCAAATTTTATTCGTTGTTTGAAACCAATTAATGACCAAAGAAATATGAATAAATTTTAGTCGTGTTATAAGATACATTAAATTAGTTACTATTAGTCGTATATATGCAAAATTTATTCATAATTTGTAATCACAAATTTATCATTTGTAGTATTCATTTATCTTTTTTGGTAGTTTCATATTCATTATATAAATGACTACTTTAGTAATTTATATTCATTTCATTTACTTTCATTAACAATCGTCATAAGAAACTAATTTAGGTATATATTCATTTTATTTTTGCTCATAATTAATAAAAATAAACTACTAATTTAGTAGTTATAGATTTATTTTGTGTTCATTATTACTCAACATAAATTAATTAATATGAATTTTCAGCTAAAAAAAAAAATTATACAATGTACATGTTCATCTAATATGAAAACGCACAGTTGCATATGTTAATTACAATACTAAGTAATATCAAGTGCAACTATAAATAATTCCAACCACATAAATTATATTATATAAAATGACAAGTATTACAATGATTTTCCAACTTAATATTGGTTGGAGTACAATTTACAAATGAAATATTGTTTCATCACTTCAAAAAATTATCATTATGTTGCCAAGATATTGTAGGTAAATTCACCAACTCTGTAGGCTTGGCCATCAGTATTTATGTGTGTATCTTATGTAGGATATTGGCTCTACAGGTACCAGTAGACCCATTTTCTTCTCTCTCTTTAATTTGAATTTTGTCGCTCTAGTGTTATTGTTCTCCTCTTTCTTCAATTCCCGCTTCTTACCATCAATACTGAGTTCCTTTTCTGGAGAATATATATATATATATATATATATATATATATATATATATATATATATATATATATATATATATATATAATGCAGAGTATAAGACATGAAATTAGATGAAAACTGGAATATAAACTAAAGTATAATATAAAGGATTTATACGATATACACCTTAACACAAGAAATATTGTTAATGTCATTTTTCCCCATAAAAGAAAGAAACTCGAACAATTTTTCTTCAACTGGGCAATATTGACCACTATCTAGCCAAATGACTTGTATACACAAAGCAAATAAAATGTCAACATAGAATAAATTTTGTACCTGTTGTGTTCTCATTGTACAACATTTGTTGATGAAATTTTATCTTCAACTAATTTAAGTAATAAATGCAAATAGAAGCACACATTTCTATCCCAGTATTTTGAATTCTCATGCTTATGGTACATTTAAATATTGATTTTATCCAACATAATCAAACACAACAGAGCTAGAAATTTCTACTAAGAATGTCTCATGCTCCACTTTTGTAGTTGTATCGTTTCCTCTAGTTATCTTTAAGAAGAACTGACACTTCAACAATAAAAATGGTCAGTAGAAATATAATGGGTGGAGAAAATTATTGCTGACACAAGATTACAAAAATAAACTAAAAAATAATAAGACAAGACTTTGTAAATTCAATACTAACTAGAAATATAGCTTCAATATAACAATATTCAATTGTGAGTGTACCATTCCAAGGGAAAAGGAATCTAATTCCCAAAAGCCAACAAATTATATCCAGAGAAAAAGTAAACATGTTGGCTCCACATTCAAAGGTAAAGTAATTGGGGACTAGCTATAGCAGATACGTTTAGAGTGTACGGGTAGCTACTAACACCATTAATAAGAATTTTAAAATAGAAATACCACGTATGACCTCAAATGTGGCATCAAATTTGATATATGCACTACCTATATACATTTCAAAATTAATTGCAATGATATAGGAGTATCAAAAGAAACTGCACATAGTTACATATTCAATATCCACTTTTATTCCAAAACAACAATCAAATAAATGTTATAACTTACCCTGAAAAAAATGCCGAAATTTCCATTCATTGTCATGAATATCTGTGTTGTCAGTTGCTGGGAAGGTGATTGTTGAATGAAATCTTGCCCAAAAAAACAAAACTTAATAGGAGACAAATATGACAAATGCCCTTACCTTTTTCTCCTTCAAATAATGTAGTATTCTCCTAAAAAAGGTCTAAAATTCTAAGAAATTATCTATTAAATCACAAATAGAACAACAACTATGGAAAAATATGAACCGCGCAAGTGGAGGACAAAAATTTTCCGCAGTGCATCATGGCACATAAAAACTATCATTGGTGCTAGTGTTACTTGCAATCAGCATTTTACAAAAGTAATTATTCAGTTGCTTTCTTGGTGTGCGGAGGTCAGAACCAAAATAAAAATTATTTTTCTCTTGTTGCAAAATATCATCAATTTTTAGTTCCCTACGTAAATGGATCTAGTACCAAAGCATTTCTCACAAAAATTGGAAATTACAGCAAAGCACATATAATGAAATTGAAAATGTCTTACAACATTAAGAGGTTGCAATGTCATTTGAGCATATACTTCATTCGTTTCGACATCTTCCTGGCATTAAATAAGGTGTTTATTAAATTTTAAATCTTGAATATATATCGATATGAATAAAAGTATTCAAAACCAAAGTAAGGATGAAATGCAGAGAACCCACATTCATTGTAACATTGTGAAGTTGGCACATTAATTGAGTTGTAATATTCAGATAATTGGATATATGAGCATCAACCTCCTTGTTTGTTGAAGCAGCTACCTGAAATCACATTGATTATAATCTGTTTCATTACGTAAAATTAAAATTTCAAAATACTGAGTACATTTAATGATGAAAGGAAGATAAACATTCTTTATTTTTAGTCATTTGTATCCAAAAGAAGATTTCAAATTAAAAATTAGTGGGCAACCACCTCACCTGCTTATTGTGACCATGTGGAAAATAAGCAACCTTGCTTCCAACAACAGGTAAGGACACAAGCGATCTGATAGAGGCATGCCAAAGCTCTAAATTAAGGCATATCCTTTCCCCTACTTGATGTGACATGAACAAACAAATTTTCAATTGGATATTCCTTTAGAAACCTCTCGACATTCCAATAGTAATTGTGTAAAGTAATATGATATTATGAATGTAAAATTTTCAATATAAAGCACATTAACTTGACATATATTGCAGATGACAGTATTTTCCATAGACATTTTTACATTAATTATTTTTCTAAGGTGTCACAGTTTGATATAATGAGTTAATCCAAGGGATATCATCATTTCCCATCAACAAATTTTGAGGTTAATGGTGAATTAAATGATCAATTTCATGGTGAGTTTAATTACCATGCTGCCTATTTTTTATAATAAAAAACATACAATCCACTTGTTAATGTCTTCAATGACTACTTCAGGTATTGTGGTTGGTACAGACTAGAAACTTGCTTTCCAGATAATATTAATGCCACTTGGTTAGAGAATGGATAAGTAGATTCTTTTCCTTACTGTAAATGGATATGAGGTGTTCTTTACGGTTTGGGATTCCTTCTTTTAAAAGCAATTGGAATTCTTTATTTTCCAAAGAAAAAATGTGTGATTTCTATCCTAATTTGAATTGAAATTACATTTTTTATGTGCATTTTTCACTTGCATGTAAAAGGGACTCTATTTCTTCCTTCTTTTTTTTAAAGAAAACTAGCCCAAAATTACATGACTTTTAAGTCCTTACAACTTCCCTTAAAGGTCACCCACTTACCATATTCTATATAAGCAGAAAAAACTAAATAAAAAGCACTTTAGCAAGCCCTACATCTGATTCACAATGGAATAAAAATGGTGTGCATGCTAACCTTAACCAGAATGAAAAAGAAAATAAATTGAAGGCTAAGGTGATTGTAAAGGTGGCATCTATGCCTCCTCTAACCTCTTCCAAAATTGTATAAGATTTTTCCAGCTGTACATGTTCCATTGACAAAGAATCTACCTCCATGTTCATGTTGTTGGACTAAAATTTATACGTGAAAACAATCTTATACATAGGGAATCAAAACCAAGGAATTCTCCTTTCAACAAATGACAAGAATTCGGTGCTGAAAATTGCAGAATCCAGGACCCTGCAACCCCAAAGGATAGTAGAAACATTCTGTGGTTCACCTTTGTACATAGCACTTGATATTATGCAATATCATAAGATTGATTTCCATGCAAAAAGTCATGAAGGTTGTGGATCTGAAGAAGAATGGGAGAACAAAACCTCTTCATCTCTGCAAAAATTCCCCAAAACAAAGGATTTTAACAAAATAAGTAGTAATCGAATGTAGGCCCAATTCAAACATCCAATTGTAGGAGGACCTAGATATGGATAAATCATTTAATAAGCGGGTATATCTATGTTTGGTTGGTTGAAGTGTGGTAGAATAATGATAATGATGGATTCTCTAGAGCTGCTAGAGATAATGGGGTCTCTACAAGAGGTAGCCAAGGAGAAGGTGACTTATTGAATAAAAGAGGCTCTAAATCCTCTAGTATCCAAGCACTGAATATTAGTGATGACAAAGATGAGTCTAAAGATGAAGATGATGATGATGATGAATTTTATTTAGTGAAGTCTGTGGGGTACAAGGAACCAATGTTGAGTCTTGTTTAAAAATAAGATCCAAAAACAAGTAGTGTGAAGGTTACTAGGGATGCTAATTATTTGATCCAATCAAGATTTGACCAGAAGAATAGTTCACCATTGACACTCAAGACAACCAACACAGTGGGATATTATTGTATGATCATTGGGCAAGAATAAACTCTTCCATCTATTCTCAAAGGCAAGGATGTGTTGGCCAAGGCTAAAACTGGCACCGCAAGACAATATCGTTTTTGTTTCTTGCTATTGAGGTGATAGTGAAGTCACCAATTCTCCAAGCTCATAAAAGGCCTCCTATTCTTGTTCTTTTCATTTGTTCCACTAGGGAAGTTGAAAGTCAATTTTTTTCCGAGGCCAAT
The DNA here is from genome assembly GCA_034641835.2 of Pinus albicaulis. Lineage (NCBI taxonomy): Eukaryota > Viridiplantae > Streptophyta > Pinopsida > Pinales > Pinaceae > Pinus > Pinus albicaulis. The sequence continues at coordinate 749,787,927 of CM076576.1, read as the reverse complement.
GTTTTGTTTAAATTCCATGCAAATATTGGTGTACAAGTAGTTAGTGGGGGCACTAAATTACCAAGAGAACAGAAATGGCTACAAACAAATCCTTGCCAAATATTAGTGGCCACTCCTGGAAGGATTTGGGACCATATAGAGAATACCCGAACAACCTCAAGTCGTTTAATGGGTGTTAAAGTGCTCATACTTTGATGAAGTCAACCATTTGCTAGATATGGGGTTCCATAGGGATATTGATAAGATAACTTTTGTTGTGCCTAAAGAGAGACAAACACCTAGTTTAAGCTACAGTTCTGGAAGAGGTTCACAAAGTTTCATGGATTGATTTAAAATAGGATAACGAGTTTATTAATATAGTTTAATAGGGTAGTGACAAAACTCACTCAAAGGTTTGTTAGTCATCAATTATTGCTTCACATGAGAAGTATTTTGACATTGTTTGTGTTGTTCTTAAAGAGAAATATCTTTAGGGCTTGGAATTTCAAGGGCTAGGCATGGATCCTTGGATGCAAATGCAGGATAGATTTGATTCTTCTGTGGTGGGAATCCAACAAGATATGTACAAGGAAATGGCTACAATAGCACTATAGGAAACAAGGAGTGTTAATTGTTCAAATTAACTTCTGCAATGTCAACCACAACAGCCTATTCAGTGACGAAAACTTCATTGTGTACTGCAACCATTTGAACACAGGTAAATTTTCCAGCATCAACAGTATCCACAGCACATTTTTCAACAACAACCACACAACTTACAATAGCAACAGCAATTGCAACAGAAGATGCATCAGCAACAAGCTCAAAGTATGTAGAAACAACAACCACATCATCATATACTTTAGTAGAAAGTACTAAATGTGTTGCCACAACAAGCATAGCAGCATATTCCAAAAAGAAAATTTAACACATTGATAACGACCTAAATAAAAAATTACAACACAACAATTATTAACTAAACTCACTGAGACCATACCTTTTGAAAAATCTGATTTACACCCTTTCACCAGACCCATTGATAATAATAAATATGAAAATCCTACATTTATTATAGTTAGTTCATGACTGCAATATACAAGAAAGTAATAAGCGATAAATCATGTAATAAATAAAATAAATAAATGATATGCAATGAGAGAAATGTTCCATTTTCAAAAATACTGTCTATGGAGTCTTAGCCTCTTAAACAAGATCCATTTGTGAACTGTGAGTCTAAAAAAAATGTTACTTGTCAAACTGCATTTTTCTCTAATAAAATTTGTTATTTTGTAGTTGTTTAAAATAACATCTCTTATCTTTTTTCCTCATGGAGTATTCCAGCTTTCTAACAACCATCAAATGCTAGTATTTTTTCTATGTACAATAAAGACTATCTAATATGTGATCTAATATGCGAGTTAAACCAGGAAACATGCAAAATTTCGACATATTTAAAAAGTTCTCATTGTTCCAAAATGGGGGTCAATACCAAAAGTTGAAACTATTAAAGGGCTTGACATAAGAAAATATCTCATCTTAGAATCTGCTTTGATAGGTTCCTTTAAGAAATTCCACCTGAAAGACTGCAATGGCACATAAAAAAAGTCTCCAATGGACTAATATTTTTATCTTCAGTTGTGCCATTTTCCAACGATTCCTTTGATTGCTACATCTTTTTACACTAAAAACTATTTTACCTTGAGGTCCATGGATGCCATAGCTTTTTCTGGTAAGCATCCTAAAGGGAAGCAAAAACATCAAAATTTGGTATCCTGGCCAACATATGAAGTTGAACAACAGTTGTAAATTGAAACAATCTTGCATGACCAATTTCTTTGAGAGCTCTAAACACCAACATTAGTATACGAAATGTAATACTCTAAAACCTCATTAACATCCCTGGGTCAGGTTTCAACTTTCTCGGCATTTTAGCCGAGGTGAGGAAATAAATAACAAACACTTATGCATAATCACATGTTAATTATTACTTAATTTGAATTCCCAAGGGAAAGTCAGCTTAAGAAGGAAATTGATAAGGTTATATTTATAAACAAATTGAAATAGGCCAATCTATTTTGTTATCAAGGCATAGGTCAATTCATCCTAGAATCAACCCCAATTTTATTTGACAAATATTTCAACTCTTCAAAATTATTGTTCACTGGAAGCAATTCCAAGTTAGACTGCTTCAAAAGACTACAAAAATCATTTATAGATCCACAATGGTATTTTCATCCCACTAGAATGGTAAATCCAACATATATTCCATACTCGATATATCGAGAGAATAATTTGGCAAGTTGTACTATTGTTGAATAGCCTCAAGGCTAGAAACTATCATCTACAAGTCAAACCAACATGATGCAGAGACAATTCTCAACATCTTTTGATCATATCATGCATCCACATGTCATTAATTACTGTTTTTAAATTTTACGATTCACAGATTTATGTTGGAACACCTAATCCTACATGGGTAGGTGTGGAATATGAAAAGTCACAATGGAGTCCAAGTGACCTTGGAATATGAAACCAAGAGTCACACCATTGTACTATAAATGTACATCTTTGTATAATGGAAAATAAGAAAGCCTCACGCTTATCCTTCATTGTGTTGAGTCTCTTGTGTGTGTGTGCATTCTTCTCATACACCATGTGTGTGCTTCAACATGGTGTTTAACATGGTATCGAAGCGGGCGATTGCTGGCCCTGCTTCAATTTGAGTGAGCCATTTGTGTTTATGGCCTGTGCATATCTGCAAAATTGTTGATAATTTTTGCAGCACTCAGAGTTTTTGCAGCATTGTTTTGAAGAGGAGCAGCGTTCAGTGATTTTGCAGCATTCAAAAGTTTATTTTGGAGGAGGAGCAGCATTCAGAAATTGGCAGCATTCCGACATTGGTTTTGAAGAAAGGCAGCACTACCCATCTGAAGGTTTTCACTCTAATGTTTTCCTGCAATTTCTGCATTTTAATTTCTGCACCATTTTGGAGCTGCTGGAAAAGTGTTTAAAATGAGTTTATGAAGAAATTTCTGAGTTTTTTCCATTGAAAGTATCTGCAATTTTGAGTTTTTCTACTGCTGGAAAATATCCTCTGCTGCTGGGTTATTGGAAAATTTTCTAGGTTTTATTGGCAATTTCTGCAAACTGCTATTATATTTCAGTGCTTGAAATTTTCGCCGTCGCCCTCATTTCTGCAATTTCTACAAGCGGTTTTAACTCTCTGCTGTTTTTTAAATTTAAAAAATAAATAAATAAATAAATAAAAATAAAAATTATTTTCTTGGCCTCTCGGCCCCCATCTCAAACTCTGCAAACGCTACCATATCCGCCTACTACCTCTCCTCCCATACACCTTACTCCCCGGCCGCCATCCTATTCTCATTGAATTTCGAATTTTTAATTTCAATTTTTTTTAACGCTGCTCTCCCTCCTCAATCTACAACCTACATCCCACTCTGCACGTCCCTCTCCCACGCTATCACTCCACATATGCCCTTCCCACATACGACTCACTCGCCATGGCTCTTACAATCCACGACCCCTCTCCTTGCTACGCCTGCTCCCTACACATGTGCACTCAACTAACGCTTCAAACCTACGCCAACCCCCTGCAACTCTTACCCACCCCCTCGCCGTTCCACTCCCCCTTACCCCCCTCTGCCCACGGGCTTCAAACGCCAGCTCTCCCCCCTCACACAGATCCCCCTGGCTACGTTCCATATGCCCCCTCTCTGCGGCAACTCACCTCTGTACTCAACTCCCAATCGACCTTACGCTCTCAACAAATCGCCTCTGGCCGGCCCCTCCCTGCTCACAATCCGCTCTCCATGCGTCCCTCTCATCCTCACTGCTCGCTCCTCCTACCCATTCGACTCCCCTCTCCAACGATTCCCTCTCCCTTCTAAAATCCTCCCCCCCCACGACAGTCTTTTCCCTCTCTTTTTTAATTTAAAAATCGACTTCTGAATTTTTAATAATATCTCCCCTCCGTCCTACAATTCGATTTTTTTTAAGTTTTAATCACTATAATATCCCCTCTCCCCGCCTTTTAATAAATCTCCCACCCTCCATTATTATAATCCCTCTCCAATTTTTTAAATTAATTCCCTTTTAAAATTTTCATTTCCCTCTCATTTTTAATTAATTTCTTTAAAAATAAAAAATAAAAATAAAAATATCCCCTTCCCATTTTAAATTTTTAATAGCCCCCTCTCCCATTAATAAACCCCCCCCCATATAATTTCCTTCCCCTCTATTAATAAACCACCCGCCCCCCCACCATATAGTTTCCCAACCCATCTTAATATTTCCCTTTTCCTTTTTAACTTATTCTCATTTTTTAATTAATTTTTAATTAATTAAAAAAAAAAAAAAAAAACAGCAGAGAGAGAGGAAAGAGAAGTTATGAACAGCAGAAAATGGAAAATGGCATATGAGGAGCACATGGATTGAAATTGCAGATTTGCATTGTGATTTGTGACATTGATTTGAAGGGTGATTTTTTGAAGAATTTCACATTTGAAGACAAGTTTGCCATCATTAAAAACAATTATTTGAAGAAGAGAATTCAGCTGCCTCAAAGGCTTCTTGCACATTGTTTTTGCTGCATTTTTTGCAGAAAATATTGTATTGGACTCACATTGATTCGCATCTTCATTCAAGACTTGAGTTGTTGAAAAATTGTTGATTGCCCTCCATCATTTGAGGAGCAGATTTTGTACTTTGAGATTTCCATAGTTGGAAATTGTTTTGAGTCATTTGTGTTTCTTGTTGCATCACATTGTAAACGGGTGCATTTTCGGTTGTAGCCGACACCCTTTCATTTTTTGAGCCTAAGTTGTTGAAAATGGCCAAAATCAATGAGGCATTAGTGTTGTTGAATGACCTCATTCATTCAAATGTTCATGATATGATAAAAATGAGCAAGGATGCTCTATGTAACATTCAGAGTTGTTTGCTAGATGCACAAGAAAAGATTGAGTTTTTGTAGTTGGAAACTCAGCTTCAGCAAGATGAACTTCAGCAAAAGAGTCACCATTCTGAACCTGTTTCTGTTCAGAAGATTATGAAGGACTCTCATCAGAAGAAAGAAGATAAAGTCGCAGTTGATCCACATTCAGTTACTTTTTCAAGAGCAGATGTACATGCAGATGCAGCAGCTCAACCTGCACTTCCTAAGCCCATCATTAGACCTTGGGAAGAGCTTGTCCACAACAAGCACCGAACTGGTCTTGGATATGACAAGGATGTGTCCTTTCATATTCCAGACTACACCAAGCCCATCATATTTCAAAGTGCCGGATTCCTGTATGACAGTTCACCTGCATCTGTTCCAGATCATGCTCCACTTCCACAACAGATTGAGAAATGCCAACACTGTGATCAAGTTGTCCATATGAAAGATCACTGTTTTGATCTTCATCCATGCAAGCACTGTGGTCAGCACACTCATTCTTTAGACAGATGCTTCAAAAACAAGCCTCCTGCAAGAACCAAGATTCATCTTGGATGGATTGCTTCTTGGCAATGGGCATCAGCAGCCAAGAAGATGTTTACGACACATGTTAGAACTTTTTCACGGATATTGAGCAAACTTGCAGTTGATTTTTCGCCATCATCTCACCTTGTCCCTGACAAGGGGGAAAATGGTGGTCATGTACAAGCTTCGACGACAGATCAAGCGAGCCTGAGCCACAATCTCTCATTCCATGTTCAGAGTTGTAGCCAGCAGTTCAAGCGAGCCTGAGCCACAATTAGTCATTCCGAATTCAGAGATGTAGCCAGAGATACGGATGCCCATGAGCATACCTTCGGTTGGTGGATAACCTAAAACCATCATTTTTTCCAACATTTCAGAGAGTTGATTTAGCCAAGTGCTGCCATGTATACTTTGCAGATTTGTATTACAACTCTTTTCTTGGACTCACACATACCCCTTCGGATTAAGGGGGGATGTTGGAACACCTAATCCTACATGGGTAGGTGTGGAATGCGAAAAGTCACAATGGAGTCCAAGTGACCTTGGAATATGAAACCAAGAGTCACACCATTGTACTATAAATGTACATCTTTGTATAATGGAAAATAAGAAAGTCTCACGCTTATCCTTCATTGTGTTGAGTCTCTTGTGTGTGTGTGCATTCTTCTCATACACCATGTGTGTGCTTCAACATGAAAGTAATTCTCCTTGATTTTCATCAAGTGTACCCAGACTTCCTTCTGTTATTGCCTAAATCCACCTCAGGCTGAGAAAGGCAGAGTCTAGGGTAACATCAAACCATGCTTAATCTGGTAGCTAGCCCTACCAGATCAGGAGAGGGCTCTCTCCGGGTCAATCTCAACAAAAATAATCAGTGAGGCTTGAGATGACTTGAAATAAAGGCTAATTTTAGGCTAGGTATATATGTGAAAGAGTTTGATTTGATTTTTAGGGTGTTTTTTGGAATCAAAGGGAAAGGCAGATTTTGGGTTCGGGAAATGATCAGTTTTGCAGAGCGCTGAATGGGGCAAGAAAGGAAAATGTTTTGATGCTTTGAATTGAATGAAATGGATAGCTCAGAACGGGGAGGAGTTGAAGAGGGAAAGAGGCTTTCAAGAATCCTCTTCAGACAGTAGAAAAAATGGAAAATTAAACAAAACTTCAAGGTAGAGCACTGCAAATCTAATGGATTCCACCTTTATCACTTATTTTTTTAATTTAAGAAGAAATGAGAAGGGAAATGATACACATGAAACTTCAGTAAACTTAAAATCACAGAGAGAAACACACCATCAAAACATAGAGCCACATGGATCCCAAAGAGTGCTGCAAACCCTGGTCTATTCCTTTGCCAAAATGCAGAGATGAAATGTACAATGAAGCTCAAAGCAATCCCAAGTGTCCAACCTATGAAAATGACTGAGAAACTATAAGATATAGACAAGCATAACTTGTCCCCATGCCTCTAGGGGTCGATATCACTAGTTTAGGAGCTGTTTCAACAAGATCTAAACTAAGAACTAGAAAATAGGCAGTGGGACAGCTTGCCTCTATAAGATAGGAAATTGATTCATTCAGTTACAATTCACTTTTTGGTGAATGAATCTACTTACATGAGTGAAAATTAATCAAAACTACATCAAAACCATGAAATTACATCAATTTACATCAAGATTTGTACATTTTAAGATAAAAAAGTAAAACTAGCCAAAACTAGGCGAAAATCTGAGCTACTGAGTGAAAACTAGGCCAAAATTCCCAATGCGCTGCGCCTGAAATCTCTATGCGTCGCGCCACTTTGGAGCTGATTCTGAGGCCTTCCCGAAGTCCAAATTGAGTGCATGATAGCTCATTGGAAATATCTGCCTGAATACTTTCCAACCCAAGTGGAATTTCTGAGTTTGGTTGCCATTTTACCCTCCAAAAATGAGTTTTCCCAACATTGCTTCCTGTGTGTCCAAAAGAGGGCAGAAAGGTCATTTTTAGGGTGTTTTTGACCCTTCAGGAAACCCAAAACTCATCAAAATATTTAGGTAATGGGTAGGCATGCATAAATTTTGATGAAAATTCCATAAGTACAAATTTTTCTTCAAGATTTGCTGCCAATTATAAGCGCGCACCAAGTGGCACTACACGTCGGGCGGAAAAATCTGTGTTAAGGCCAAAAAAATCAAAATTGACAAAATTTTCCCAAATTTCTTGAAATTTGGGCTGAATGTCCACCATCAAGTGCTATGCTGAGCCAAAGAAGCTTCGGCCAAAATTTGGAGTCTATCATGCCTTTTGCGACGCTTTAATGCCCTCTTTAACTTTGCCTTCATGTTTTTGAGCGCCATGGATGAGTGTGACTGATGAGGGGAGCGTTTGATGCTAGTTGTATGATTTTAGGGAATGAAAGGGTTTAGGGGATGATATCTAGGGTTTGGGATGGAAATTATGGATTTAGGGCTATTTAACTAGGATTTGGGATAGTGGGATTAGGGATTTAGGGCTAGTTGATTAGGGATATGGGAAATGTGAAATGGGTAGATGAGAATGTAAAGAGAGGGAGAAAATGATTGAGGGAATGAAGGAGTGAGGGAGTGAGAAATGGCTAGGAGTGGAATTGGCAGTGAAACATGCAATTTGCAAACCCTATGCAACTGCTTTTGGCAAGAAATGTAAAGAGGTAGGGTTTTGATTTTTTCTCATTAAATCACCATAAGCACCAAGAGAAATTCATTCATTGGTCATGGAGGGATGTTAAATTATTTTGGAAATAAATAATTTAGAAATTTGAGAGCTTTGGTGGAATATTTGAATGGATTTCAAGCTTTTTAGCCCAATGCGTAGCGCCATGTCAATGCGTAGCGCCAGTTACAAAATTACACTGCAAACCACTGCCCAATCTGTAGCGCCATCTCAATGCGTAGTGCCTTTTTGCAAGAGGCCTTTGGAGGCCTTCCTGGTGTCCATATTGGGTGTGGGATAGCTCGTTGGAAATATTATTGAGTCTACTTTCCAGCCCAACTGGAATTTTTCAATTTGGAGTTCATTTACCCTGTCAAAAATCAAATCTCCCAAGACTGGTCAAAATGTGCAAAATGAGGCTACCTCAAGGCAGAGTGCTATTGCAATCAACTTTTGAAGCTCTTCCTCAACTCCAAATTGAGCTCATGATAGCTCATTGGAAATATATTTGTGTCTAGTTATCATTTGACTCATAAAGAAAGTCATTTGGCCAACCAAGCTAGGAGAAATCTTGATTTTTCCAAGGTCACTTCAGAGGTGCATCAATTCTCCTGAGGCAACTGTATTTTTGACATTTCTATAAAACCATGACACTTGTGTAAAATTTGAAGGATTTTTTTCTTCCTTGGCCTATTTCAGAAAAAAACCTCTCTCAGTTTTCAAAAATTCATCTTTTATTGCTCCGAAACATCATTGGAGTAAAACCTATCCCGATGTGTGGAACAAGGGATTTGTCGAAATGAAGCGAAATGAAGGGGATAAGGGGCTTCTAAATTCTTGAGAAAATTTTGGGAAGTAGGGAGGGATGTCAGGAAGCAGGGGAAAGTTCAATTTCAGAGATTTAGTGAGGGGAAGGGGTCCAAAAGGGCAAAACACAGGCCTAGCCTAGAAAATTGCCAAGTTGTAGCAAGAAACTAGGGTTTTTGCAAAAATGAGGAATTTGGGGGATCTCAGTGATGGGAAGTGTTTAATAAGGTACATTAGGGACAGGGGAAGGTGTATGAACATCAGGATACAATTTTTGCTAATGATTTGACCATCCAAGAGAAATTACCTTCAAAACCCTAGGAGAGGGAAATGAACCTTACCTAGGCACAACTGAAGCGTGAACAAGGTGTAAAATGACCCAGTGGAACTTGACATGATGATGAAAACCCTCTGAATGATGGTACACTCAGCTGAATGGTGACATGGAATGACATTTGAACAACTTTGACAGGAGTAAAATCAAACCCTAGACCTAATACCTAGTGACCAAATTTTGCTTGAAGACTCACTGAAATGACAAAATTTGACCTTGACATCTTAAAATCACTTTGTAAGAGAAAGTTTGATCACTGGAGGAAGTCTGCAAAGGCTGACACTAACACCTTCAACATATGCAATTGCCTAGTTGTGTTTTGGAATTAATATTTGTAGTTTATTTATAAATGTATGCATTCAAAATTATATTGGTGAGGTTTAGGGTTAGAAATAAATATGACATCAAGGGATGAATGCCATGAAATTAGGATAGTGTTCCTATTGTGGAAATAGGCCACATACTTTATCACAATAAATGTCATGAATGCCTATTTTTTGAGTCTTAAGGAAGCTATATTCAAAAATCAGGATGACATCAAGGGATGAATGATACAAAGTTAGGATAGCGTGCCTATAGTGTAAAGAAGGCTACAAAATTCTAACATTCCTCAATATTTTCTCAAAACCTACTAGCTTCATTCTCTTCTCAAATTTTATAATAGGATGTCATTAATAATGTCATTATTAACATGCTCCTTGATCCTAGGAAAGCAAAGGAATCTTGATCTAGAGAATGAGCCAATTACCTATGTAAATAACATGAATAGAGAAAATTTGTGGGATTGCATGTTACTCTTCTCAAACATTCTCTCTTTTGGACAAATATGCCCTATGAAATTTATGTGTCAAGGAGATATTATTGATTCACATACACTGTTGTGTTTATTAAGTGTGGCCCTAAGGTATCCCCTGTAGAAAATTGTTACAATCCTTAGTTAACACATTTATAACGACCTAAATAACACATTACTACACACTAATCCTAGTTAGAGAAGGCCCCCTTAAGTTGGATAAGGGAAAACCAAAAGCTAAAAAAAGAGATATTGGGATGATAGTGGGTAAGTGAGATATTGAGGTGACAGTGGGCAGGGTTCCTGAGATGAACATGACTATCTCCTCGATGCTTGGGACTTTACATATAGAGAGTGTTGTAACAGGGCTCTTTGTGAGCTAAAGGTTATATTTAGGAAATTTATAAGGTTATATTTATAAAAAAAATAAAATATATTGGGAAAACATGTGTAAAACTCTATAAAGAATTTCAATTAATGGAATGTTTAAGATAAAACCCATATCTGTATAATTTAGGATCAACAAACAAAATTACCTACACGGTCCTCCTGCTAGTACTAACTAAGCTCTTTATGTATGTTTATTATCATTACAATTTTTTTTTCAAGAGTAAGACCAGTTATTTCAGACCCGAGATCCTTCTCTCCTTTCAATTTGTTATCATTGCTTCAACCCTCTGATATCATCTTTCTATTTTTTTTTCACATTGAGTTTCTTACCTGACATTCCCTTTGTTTTAAATCAAAGTTAATTTTTCAAAACCCCATGCACATATTAATTTGGATACCAACTCAAATAAAAGTGGATCTACATTGCAGACTTATATAATCAGGCCTAGCTACCTTAGGAAATTGACTTAAAACATAGTCTCCCATAATAAATTTTGTCCTGGATGCTTAGCATTTTGTAAATTGCCTTATTATATTCATATTCCAAGAAAGTTATCTTCCTATTTCAAGCACATGTTTGAAAGAGGAAATACAATAGGATCTATATTCGGTTTGGAGTAAAGATACTAATTATTGACACGTAGTGAGCTTGTTCAGATAGAGGGTCATAAAAAGAAATGCTTGCAAGGATGGAATGGTCCACTGAGTAGGTAGGAAACAGACTATAAACTAGCCTGATAGGGAATTATTGTCACTGAAACATGACCCTCAACCTCCCCCACCAGTAAACGAGAAAAAAAATTCAAAATAATACTTTTCCTGAAAAATTAAAGTAAGCCAATCTATTTTGTTATCGAGGAAGAGGTCAACTCATCCTACAATCAACCCCAATTTTAGTTGGAAAATATTTCTAACTCTTCAAAACTACTGTTCACTTGAAGCAATTCCAATTTTCACTGCTTCAGAAGACTACAAAAATAAGTTATAGATCTGCAATGGTATTTTCATCCCACTAGAATGGTCAATCCAGCATATATTCCATACTAAGTCTATTAAGAGAAGAATTTTGCAACATGTACTATTTTTGAATATCCTCAAGGCTGAATATTATTGCCTACAAGTCAAACTGACATGATGTAGAGACAATTCTCAACATATTTTGATAATATCATGCATTTACATGTCATTAATTACTGCTATTAAATTTTACAGTTCATAGATTTCAAAGTATTCTCCTTCAGTTTCACCAAGAGTACCCAGACATCCTTCAACATATGAAACTTCCTAATTGTGTTTTGGCATTAATATTTTTAGTTTATTTATAAATGTATGCATTCACAATTATAATGGTGAGGTTTAAGGTTAGAAATAAATATGACATCAAGGGATGAATGCCATGAAGTTAGGATAGTGTTCCTATTGTGGAAATAGGACCACAAATTTTATCACAGTCAATTTCATGAATGCCTATTTTGTGAGGCTTATGGAAGCTAGATTCAAAAATTAGGATGACATCAACGGATGAATTATACAAATTTAGGATCGCATGCCTGTAGTGTAAACAGGGCTACAAAATGCTAACATTCCTCAATATTTGCTCAAAATCTGGTAGCTTCTTTCTCTTCTCGAATTTCATAGTAGGATGCCAATTATAATGCCATTATGAACATGCTCCTTGATCCTAGGAAAGAAAAATAATCTTGATCTAGAGAATGAGTCAACCTATGGCAATAACATGAATAGAAAAACTGGTGGGATTGCATGATACTCTCTTGGAACATTTTCTCTTTAGGAAAAAGATGCCCTATGAAGTTTATGTGTAAAGGAGATCTTATTGACTGACATACACTATTGTAGTTATTAAGTGTGGACCTAAGGCACCCCCTGTATAAAACTGTTACAGTCCTTAGTTAACACATTGATAACGACCTAAATAACACATTCCAACATGGTGGAACACCAATCCTAGTTAGAGAAGGCCCCTTTAAGTTGGATAAGAGCTTACTAAAAGCTAAAAATAGATATATTGAGATCATGACTGGGTAAGTGATATATTGAGGTGATAGTGGGTAGGGTTCCTGAGAAGAACAGGACAATCTCCTTCATGCTTGGGACTTTACAACATAGAGGGCATTGTAATAGTACTCTTGGTGAGCTAAAGGATATATTTAGTAAATTTATAAGGTTATATTTATAAACAAATTAAAATAGATTGGGAAAAAATGTGTAAAACCCGATAAATAATTTCAATTAACAGAATGTTTAAGACAAAAATCATATCCGTATAATTTAGGATCAACAAACAAAATTACCTGCACAATCCTGCTAGTACTAACTGAGCTCTTTATCTATGTTTCTTATCATTACAAATTTCTGTTCAGGAGTTAGACCAGCTATTTCAGACCCAAGATCCTTCTCTCATTTCAATTTTTTATCATTGCTTCAACCCTCTGATATTACCTTTCTATTTTTTTTTCACATTGAGTTGCTTACCTGACATTCCCTTTGTTTTATAAAAAAGCTAATTTTTTAAAACCCCATGCACATCTTAATTTCTATCACAACTCAAATAAAAGTGGAACTCCATTGCAGGCTTATATAATTAGGCCTCACTACCTTGGGAAATTGACTTAAAACAAAGTCCTCAATAACAAATTTCGTCTTGGATAATTAGCATTTTCTAAATCGTCTTATTATATTCATATTCTAGGCAAGCTTTCTTCCCATTTCAAGCACAAGTTTGAAACAGGAAATACAATAGGATCTATATTCGGTTTGGAGTAAAGATACAGATGATTGACACGCAGTGAGCCTTTTCAGATAGAGGTTCATAAAAATAAATACCTGCAAGGATGGAATGGTCATCTGAGTAGGTAGGCAACACACTTTATCCTAGCCTGATAGGGACTTCTTGTCACTGAAACATGACCCTCAACCTCCCCCACCCATAAAAGAGACAACAAAATTTCAAAATAGCACTTTTCCTGACATAATTAAAATAGGACAATATATTTTGTTATCAAGGAAGAGTTCAACTCATCCTAGAATCAACCCCAATTTTAGTTGACAAATATTTCAACTCTTCAAAACTACTGTTCACTGGAATTAGTTCCAAGTTCAACTGCTTTAGAAGACTACAAAAATCGGTTATAGATCTGCAATGGTATTTTCATCCCAATGGAATGGTCAATCTAGCATATATTCCATACTCATTATTTTGAGAGCAGAATTTGGAAATATTTACAGAGAAAATGCTAATAAAAAATCTTTGTGCCATGAATTTGAAGAAGACAACAATGACAGCCACATATTTGAAGCCATAAGTGAAGAAAGTGACCTATACTTGGATAAAAAAAAAAAAAAAATATATATATATATATATATAGCGAAGTACAAGGTCATGTATCATGAATTTTGAAGGAAATCCCCTTTATGACAGTTATGATCATGAGAAAATATAAGGAGAGTGTTCCCCTGATTTTGTTGATAGCAAAGATCCTTTTCCATATCCTCAATAAAATGTTCCAGATGTTGATCCACGCAGTAGGTGATGCAATTTTGGAAAAGGAAAACACTATGTATGGAGGTTATTCTAGGGAGAATTTTTAAGGAAGACAAGTAGATGCTCCATATTTTGAATACTTGATGCTTTGGAGGTTAGAGAAGCATTATTGTAAAGGAATTTGACAGCTCATCTTGGAAACTCAATTGTGAAAAAGGTATGGAATTGCAAATTTTAATTTTCATATTTCAAGACTTCCATGGATAAAACATGGCTCCTTGGGATTTACACATTGTTTCCTATTGTGGATATTGAGAATATCCCAGGATACCCAGTAAGCCTTCTTCAGAATTATATGAGAAGCTTGCAACATTTGATGGTGCCTCTTTGGCTATCATCCCACATGTATTGGCCTTTATGAGGCATATTTCAAAATTTGAAAAAAAAACACAAAGATGTCATGATGACATTATTTCCCCTTTCCTTGGGACAAGGGGATTGCATCAGGTTCAAGAACTCTTGCAACCCAAAGAGAATACCTTGTCTCAAAGCTCAGGTTTAAATATTTCTCAAGCATGGATGACCAAGATTGCAGAAATTTGAAGATATATATCAGCACTTGTTGGAAACCCTACAACAAGAAGGTCTCATTTCCCTTTTGAAGGAGATAAAGGCATTCATGAAGATCATGATGAAGCTTTCTTAGAGGAAGAAGAACCTATGGTTCTATGTGATGGACATGAATTTGATGGAGAATCATTAAGAAGGGTATTCCAGTCATGGTAGAAAGGGTTCCTTTTGAACCCTTTATGATAATGGTGCAAAACTCAAGCCTCATAAAGAAGGCCAAGGATATGTGCCAAAAATGGAAGAAAAATATCATGATATTTCAATTGATCTGCAAAACCGTGATGATAAAATTATTGCCCAAAAAGATAGATAAAATATAGAGAACATGCCACGAAAAAATCTTTTTTCCCATGATTTGAAGAAGACAGCAAAGACGGCCACATATAAGAAGCCATCAGTGAAGAGAGTGACCTATACATGGGTTAAAAAAAAAAATCTACAGTGAAGTATGAGGTCATATATGATAGTTATGATCATGAGGAAATACAAGGAGAGTGTTCCCCTGATTTTGTTGATGGCAATGATCCTTTTCCATATCATCAATAAAAAGCTCCAGATGTTGATCCATGCAGCAAGTGCAATTTTGGCAAAGGAAAGCACTAAAGAAGAATAAATTCATATCTCGGCATGTGAAAAAGATGAGTATATGGCACTATTATTTCTTTCCTTGAAGAATAAATGTATGGAGGATATTCTATGGATCATTTTTAAGGAAGCCAAGGAGATGTTATAAATTTCGAATACTTGATGCTTCAGAGCTGAGAGAAATATTATTGTAAAGGAATTTGACAGCTCATCTTGGAAACTCAATTGTGAAAAAGGTATGGAATTACACATTTGAATTTTCATAGTTGAAGACTTCCATGGATGAAAGATGGCTCCTTGGGATTTACACATATTGTTTCCCGTATTGGATATTGAGAATATCCCAGGATACCCAATCAGCCTTCTTAAGAATTATATGAGAAGCTTGCAAAATTTGATGGTTCCTCTTTGGCTATCATCCCACATGTATCTACCTTTATGAGGCATAGTTCAAAATTGGAGAAAAAAAACAAATATTTCATGCTGACATTATTTACCCTTTCCTTGGGACTGGGGGATTGCAACTCGTTCAAGAACTCTTGCAGCCCAAAGAGCATACCTTGTCTTAAAGCTTAGGTTCAAAGCTTTCTCAATCATGGATGCCCATGATTGCAAAAATTTGAAGATATATATCAGCACTTGTTGGAAACCCTACAACAAGAAGGTCTCATTTCCATTTTGAAGGAGATAAAGGCGTTCATGAAGATCGTGATGAATTTTTCTTAGAGGAAGAAGACCCTATGGTGCTATGTGATGAACATGAAGTTGATGGAGGAATAATTAAAGAATGGTATTCCATTCATGGTAGAAAGGGTTCCTTTTGAATCCTTTATGATAATGGTGCAAAACTCAAGCCTCATGAAGAAGGCCAAGGAGATGTGCCAAAAATGGAAGAAAATTATCATGATATTTTAATTGATCTGCAAAAAGTTAAAACCTGATGATAAAATTGGTGCCCAAAAATATAGAGTAGATACAGAGAACAAGCTACTAAAAAATATTTGTGCCCAAAATTTGAAGAAGACGGCAATGACAACCACATATATGAAGCCATCAGTGAAGAAAGTGACATATACTTGGGAAAATAAAAAATAAATATTTTCTACAGCGAAGTATGAGGTCATATATCATGAATTTCGAAGGAAAACCCCTTTATGATAGTTGTGATCATGAGGAAATACAAGGAGAGTGTTGCCCTGATTTTGTTGATATCAATTATCCTTTTCTATATCCTTAATAAAATGTTCTAGATGTTGATCCACGCAGCAAGTGATACAATTTTGGCAAAGGAAATTACTATAAAGAAGAAATTCATATTGCGGCATGTGAAAAAGATGAAGCATGTGGCATCATTCTTGCTTTCCTTGAAGAAAAAATGTATGGAGGATATTATAGGGAGAATTTTGAAGGAATACAAGGAGATGTTCCAGATTTCGAAGAACATGTATTTGTTTCAAATTGTATGGATTCCCTAAATGTGGAGGAAAGTGATCTGTACAACTATATATTCAGTAGAGAAAGGATAAATGATGAGGTTTCCAATAGAAAAAGGGACTCAGATCTGGATGTGTGCACAAAGAATATTGCAACAACATAGAGCTTAATGCGATTCTAACAGTTTTGGATGATGATATCCTTGCTGCCCTGGATTGTAATGATGAAGTAATTGATAGACCACAGCCAATTTTTGAACTATTACAAAGAAATTTGGATGAATCCATTCTATCCAATTCAACAAGATGCCTCTTATTTGTCTCATTCCATAATGACCTTGGTTTTGATGATGAAAGGGGTCCTCTTATTTTCATCTCAATTAGTTATGATGATACATCAATTGTTCACAATGATAGAAAGGACAAGTTTTTGGAAATGCATTGTGAGAACACCTTTGTTCTTACTGAATGGACAGAAAATGATGACTATGTTTTCTAGGATAATGAGGCCATTGGTAAAATGAGCATATAAGATCAGCCTCTTAATGATGAACTTAACTTCATCTTTAAATTTTATGATGGAGACCTTGAGTTTGATTTTCTCAATGAACTTGGTCGTGAATCTAATACGGATATAAAGCTTATTGTAAGTAACAGTGGTACACATGAAGACATTCCTCAAAACAAATAGATTGGTGTTATGACACAATTATTTAGTTTTCCATACCTTGTGCACCCTCTACCAAATGATTTCCACATTCAATTGACTGATATTGTTAATTTTGAGGCTCGAATGCAGGAATAACCAAGATGACATACACATTGATAGTTGAAAATGAAGGCATATAGCTGTAGCATTTGTTCTATGATGAAAACATGCACAAATAAATTATCTTCATCCAGTCATAGAGAGTATTTTTTAAAATGTATGACAAGGTCATTGACTGATGTGTGAATCCACTAATAAGCAATATGAAGACAAACTTCGCTTAAAGAAATTTAAGAGAGGCGCCAAAGAAGAGGCTGATGATGCTTATCAATTCATCCTTTCTTACAAGAAAATTTCCCTCGATTTCAAGACAACCATATTCAATCAGCTCTTAAAACTATATAAGGTGGTGAGGTAACCCAAAAATCCACCTTTCTTAAATGGAAATGTAGTCTTCTCTAAACAATCTCCTAGACTAAACTATGCACTAGGGGATTTGTTGTCCATAGTCCTGCATAGTTTTTACAGTGATATCATCCATAAAAACCTAGACAGATAGCTCTATAACAATCCTTAATATAAAATTGTTTCACTTTCAAATGCCAGAGTTATTTAGTTGAGTAAATCTAGTATTTTGTAGAGCTAGTTTGGTCAATATGGTTTTTGACCCATTAAAAGAGATGAATTGATACCCTTTTTTGTAACCTTGTGCTATATGCAAGTCTTATGATAGAAATCATAAATGGAATGTTGATCATTGTGGTACGGTATGCCTTGTCGAACACCACAAAAAAAAATTCAAATGACATCTCACTCTACATTATCAACAAATGGATCAATCGTAAAATTAATGATGCAGAAATAATTGATTCTTGATAGTTTTCCATTTTCTTTCAATAGGCCTTCATCAACTAGAACATGAGTTTCCACACCTAGAATTTTTGCTGCTAAGCCCAAAATTAGCTTGGCATATTGTATACATGCATCTACAACATTATAGATAGTAGCTTCTAAGGGTCCTCCCAATAAGAAGCACTTCCATAGACCAAGCTAAGAATCTTCAATTCCCCTGAAAATATGTAGAAAATTATAAGAAAATGAATTAATCAAGTTATGGAAAATAGGTATTTTATGGAGAATTGAAGAGTTTTTATATAATGCTATTATATATACCTTATATGTTTGGCAAGTCTTTTATCAAGTTCAATTCTCCACTTCCACCATCTACATTTATCCTTACTACTTGAAATAGGCAAAGAGGTTGACAACAGCCTTTCCCCAAGTACCATCCCAAACTCTTCACCAACTACATCTAAAACTATTTTGAATGATCCATGGATAAATTTTTTGACCTTTGAGCTACCATCAATGTCATTTCCTTTTGAATCTTCACAATCCAGATCAATAGTGTATGGACAAGATACTGTACTCCCTTGAGCATCATCTTTTGACAACCTTGACATTGTGAAGAAAATCTATTCAATCTCCTTAATATAGATAAGCAATCTAAATAAATCACTTTGCACTGGTTTTGTCATTTTAAAAGTAATATTTAGGAAAATATGGGTTTAGATGATGGAGTCTAGACTAACTAAGAAAATACAAGCCTTCAAAATTATAAAGAATAGGCAAAAAAAGAACGCTAGGTTTCCCCTTAGAGCCAAATCGCGTGAGAAACATCCATGTTCGAGAATAATTATTGAATGGAAGACCCCCCTTGAAAATACAAATAGTTAGAATCCAATAAGCTAATACATATAACTGTAGAAAGTGGTTGGTTTTTGAAAAAATCTATGACAAAGTCTTCAAGATCCTCCACAATCGCTGGCATAAGCCTGGGCCAGAAAAATAGGAATTTCTTAGATAAACACCCAATACTAAAACCAAAATGGATTTTATTAGAACTTAGAAGAATATACAAATGTAATAATCATTAGAAACCTGAGGGCATGTTGCACTCTTGTTATAAATTCCTTCGAATTGTGATGATGTTCTTGCAAAAGACACCAGTTTAGAGAAAAGCTTCACTATCAAAAATTGAATGAAATGGTCGAATGTAACATAGTTAATATTATATTGACTGTAACAAATTAAAAACCTTCAATGGAATATATAATAAGCACTCAAATATTTTCACAATATACACAAGCACAATGACTTTCTTGTCCAACATTTCACAAGAAGGGAAAATTTTAGGGGCTAATATTCGCAAATGGGCTAATTTTCCATGCTTTTTCGAAAAAAAAAGATTCACCAATTCCCATTTTTTCCTAAAACTTTTTCACCTAAATTTTATAAGATAAATTTATTTTACCTTTAAAATTGCCAAAATTTTATAGAGACTATATAAAATCATTAGAAGTTGGAATATTTTTACTAAAATATCACCAAGAATTTTATAGCTTGCATATTATGGATTAGTAAGATTCGCCAAGGTTTCTAATATTTAAGATAAATTTCCATCCTTAAAATTTTCCTTGTTCACAAGTCTAATATCACTAACCTTGGTGCATGTACAGTAGAAGAAAAAGGATGCAGAAGAGAGATTACTGGATATACATTAATATTCTAATAATTGTATGTAGATGGGATGATAAACTTTCACGTTATGGACATTCTTTGTGTAGCTTAAGTGAAGTTGTCAACAAACTCATTTGGAATATCGCCACTCATATAACTCACGATGGTAATCATACAGTAGGCATAAAATATGAACACAGTTAAAATTTGACAACATACTATATTTAAATAAATTATCACTATGTGCTTATCAATTCCACCTTTCTTATTAGAAAATTTCCCTCGATTTCAAGACAACCATCTTCAATTAGATCTTCAGATTAGAGTGCAGAAGGAATGATACATTGTGCTGGGTGGAAGGAAAGATATGCAGAAGGAAGATTATTTCTAGGAAGCCAGAAGATTCAATTAGGGTTTGTATTATTTTCTTAAAACTCCACAGAAAAAAATTCAAATAGCTAAAGCTGGGGAAAATCTACAGATCTATTTAGGGTTGTTTTGCTGAGCATTGACCATGGTCAAGCCTTGACTGTTTGACCTCCAATCTTGGCTGAAAATCTGATTTTTGTAGGCCATACAATTGTACAGAAAAATTGAGGAAAAACGAGCAGTTTGACTGAAGCCCTAAATCTGCAGCATTGACTTTCTGTTGATTGTCCTGAGTTGCCTTTTCTGCATTGACCAGCGTTGACTTGTGATGAGTTGTCTTTGAGGGCTATGTGTGTGAAGCTTGGAGAGTTGGCTGATCTAAGAAAGACTTTGCTGGTTGATGCATCATCTTGACTTTCATAACGCACAATATCCTATATCCTTGTTGCACAAGAAAAATTATAAAATCTGATCTATATTATTGGCTTGTCTTCTGTTGATCTATTATTGTGTTCTATCATCATTTTACTTTCAAGTTTATGTGATTTCTAAATTGGATTGGGCCAAAGAAAGATTGAAGTAAATTTTCATTAAGCATAGAACACTCCATGTCTATCTAAATTTAATATGGTATCAGAGTTGAGGTGAAGACAAAGCCCAAGCTAGTGTGAGAAGCAATCACCGAAGAAGAAATCCTATCAAGGACCAATGGCCTCCTCAACCTATAAGGGTTTCAAGTATGATGATAAATTGACTGATAAGTCTGACTATGATGCATGGAATATTTCCTTGTATTTGGCACTAGAAGATCAAGATGTCATGGACTATGTGCAGGGGAAGATTCGGGAGCCCCCATCAAATGCACCTACTGCCACAAAGACAAAGTATAGAAAGGGGGGAATCAAAGCAAATATGATTATCTAGAATTCTAATCATAAGCACTTGGTTGCTTACATTTCTGATCTGAACACATCTAAAGAGATGTATGATAAGCTGGTTAGCATGTTCAGTGCTAGAAATGCTAATCAAGTTATTTTCTTCAAGAATCAATTGCAGAATATCAAGAAGGGCAAGGATGAATCCATTCAATCCTACATTATGAGGCTCCCTGAAATCAGGAACAATCTTCTAGTTATTGGAGAAGAAATAGTTGATTGAGAGATGGTTCTCATTGTGCTTGGAGATCTCCCCCGTGATTCGTATGTATTCAATACCATTATTCTTAATAATAATGTGATTCCCGATTTTGATGAAATATTGACCAGATGCACTCAAGAGGAGACAAGAATGATACAGAGAGGTCATCCCTCTAATGGAAATGGAGGTAACCCTACTGTTGGTGTCCAGGTAAGAATGATTTATCCACCCTAATCCGACATTAATTTTATCAATCTGGGAGTGTATCCTTTCAAGGAAACGCGCAAGGTATATGGAAGGAAAAACACATAATCCGTTCAACCAAGGGTTTATAATTAAGGTTCAACACATTTCCGTAATATGAAATCAAATGCTGAACTCAAAACAATCTTAACAGTAACAAATAACAATAACAACCATAACAAAGAAACAACTCACACACACACAGACGCAGTACCTGATCAAAAGAGCGGGCCCAGCTCTCTGATCAGGGCTGTGTTAGTCATGAAATTATTTAGAACAGAAAAACCATAAGTATTTTATTAATCTGTAAAATGTGATTACAATATTCCTTTGGGAACCCCCATTTACAGGAAAAATTTCCATTTTATACACAGCGCGAGAGAATAACAGATTTCCCTAGAATGTGGCAATCGTGCATTCGAAAATCCACAGCAGTTGGAATAGCACAGACATCAGCTATCCATAATAGAACAAAGGCCAAGAATAGACCTAGAGGATTGTGACTCCAGCTGTGTGATCTCCCTGTAGCTGACCGTTACCAGATCTGTTGCAAAACCGCTAGATTGAGGGTTCCTATTCTCCAACTGAAATAAAGCACATATCTTAGTGTCGTAAATGGGTAAGACAACATGAATTTACTTCATTAATTAAAATATTCCAATTGGAAAAGCTAGGGGTATTTACCTCATAAGTTTATCATAGAAAATGTAGATAATTAAACACAAAAAGATAAAAAAGTATGATAAAAATGGTAAAAAAGGTAGCCAGATTTGGTGCCCAACATCTCCCCCCAACTAGCCTTCTGCATGCCCTCATGCAGTCTTCCACCTCCATAGGTCTGGGTTCAGAAAACTGTGAGCTTCATGATGTTGGCAATATGATGCAGAGTGTTGTCCTTGATGGCAACCTATTTTATAAAGTTGTTCTTGACGGAAACCTATTAAACTTGATGGAGACATACTTGATGAATTAAGGGGGAGATTGTTGGCAATGTGATACAATGTATTGACCTTCATGGAACCTGCTTGATGAGTTGCCTATGATAAGAAACCTATGTGTTAAATTTGTAAGGATGATGTATCTTGTGTTAAATAAGGAAGGATGATGTATCTACAGATCAGCTCAGAAGCAACAGAAGAAAGGAATTCAGAAAATGCCAGAATAATGTTGAACAAGGTATGTCATAAGGCATACGCGGGTTTGTTAAGGAGAAGTTGCGTATGCATGCGGAAAAGTATGTGCCAAGTCGCGTATGCCAATTTGCGCTCTAATTTTATAAAACCAGGGGGCATTACCATGGTATTGGCCCAAAGTATTGAGCGCTTGATTATCTATTTGACCTCGTCCAGGAATACCATCAACGGTTGAGTGGTTTTGACTCATGGTATTGATAAAGGCCAAATCTATTTAAGGAGAAGAAAATCATAGTGCAAGGAGGAGAGCAAGTGTCTGGGTTTTAATGAATACTTCACTCTGAAGTATATCTGCATGGTTGAACTTTGTTCTTAATTGATAGATCTGAATCTATGATGCACCTATGAATATGATGAAGGTTCAAGATCTCTAGATCTAGAAATAATGAATCTCTAGGATGATCTGAAAAGAAGTGATGAAGACCTTGCGAAAATCTGATGAAGAAATTGAAAAAATCTGGGTAAGTTCATAGATCTGATCTGTTCTGCAAATTTTATCTTTTATAGATCTATACGCAGGTTCGTTTCATGAAAATCGCGTGTATACGCGGATCTGATAAAATAAAAGTGCGTATGAGCAGTTAGGGTTTTTCTGAAAGATGCACAGATGTATACGCGGGTTCGTTTCATGAAAAGCGTGTGTATACGTGGGTCTGATTAAATAAAAGCGCGTATGGTATCTAAACTAATGATTGCTCAAGGTTGAATGTGTTTCTGCATATCTATTCTGAAGTCTGGGTTATCTCTGATATTCTGGTTACAGTGGTTTCACTGTTCTGTTTGAAGCATTGGGCGAAGTATATTTGTTGATAAGTGAAGAGTTGTGTTGAAGTTGTTTGATCCAGTTTGAAAATTGATGAAACGTGGTCTACAGTAGTGCTGAGGGTCGAAGCCGTCAGTGAGGGGATAGTAGCTCCCTTCCAGTGGTAGCTGGTAAACAAGAGCAGGGGGTTGTAGCTCCCTTCTAGGAGAGGCTGGTAAATGAGAACAGGGGGTTGTAGCTCCCTTCCAGGAGAGGCTGGTAAACGAGAGAAGGTTGTAGCCTTCTGCAGGTGGGTGCCTACGTGCTGGTATGAGTCTGAGCCAGTACATGGTTGTAAGAAGTTTTCTTTATAATAAATATTGAAGGCTGAGACGACGGCAGCGGTGGTTTTCTCCCGACTTAGGTTTCCACCTTAAATCCTGGTGTTCATGTGTGTTGCTTATGTGTGATGGTTCATTCTGTTTTTACTGCACATGCTTACTGCTTAACATCTGATGAATAAATGATGCAATGATTTAAGAATCAAATACATAATAAGAGCTCTGAGCATACGCAAGTTTCCTTAAGGATATCCGTGTATATACGCTAGTTTTTTTCTGTAAAGTAGCATATGGGTTTTGAGAAAAGAAAATTAAAAAGTTTATCAGTTAGCTCAAAATAATGATTCACCCGCCCTCTCAGTATTTTTCCCAACAATTGGTATCAAAGCTGGTCCTTCTGAAAAAGCTTAGCCGCTAGAAGGAATATCAAGCATGATGAGCAATCAAGATGGAACAACATCTATCAAGCCTCCGCTCTTTAATGGAAGCAATTTAATCTTCTGGAAAACAAGGATGAGATCCTATCTTCAGTCTATGGGAACAGATGTATGGGCCATTGTTCAACAAGGATATCAATATCCAGCTACAATACCAACAGATCCAACTGAAAAGAAGAATTATGAATCAAATGCAAAGGCGGTCAATGCTATAATGGGAAGTCTGACTGAATCTGAATTTTTCAAAGTTATGCAGCTAAATACAGCAAAGGAAATGTGGGACAAAATCATTCTAGGTTATGAAGGTGATGCAAAGGTAAAAAGTGCAAAACTCCAAACTCTTAGAATTGAATATGAAAATTTAAAGATGCATAGTGATGAGAGTATTGCCAGTTTATTTTTACGTGTTGATGATGTTGTAAATCGTATGAGAAATTTGCAAGAAACAATAACCGAATCTACTTTGGTTGAGAAAATTTTAAGATCGCTAACAGCAAAATTTGAGTCAAAAGTTTCTGCTCTTGAAGAAAAACAGGATCTTCAAAATCTTACTGTGGTACAACTTCATGGCATACTAACCGCATATGAAATGAGAAGAGGAGGACCATCTAAAGTCAAAGAGGCTGTCTTCAGAGCTTCTACTAAAGGGAAAGAAGTATAAGAAGCAGAAGGATTAGGATATATCTCAGAAGAAGATGAGGCAAATTTTGTAAAGAAACTTCAACTTGGCACAGGACGGTTCAGAGGTAAGCTTCCTTTCAAATGTTTTGAGTGTGGAAGAATTGGTCATTATGCTGCTAAGTGTCCTCATAAAAAAACACCTGCAAAAGGGAAGGAAGTAGCAAGAAGGAATAAGAATTGGTTTAACACTAGAAAAATTTACTATACTCATGAAGACAGTGATGGGTTATCTGATAGTGAGGAAGAATGTGAACAAGATCTTAGACTTCTCATGGCATTTGAATCTAGAGAAGAAAAGGATACTTTTGTGGATGCTCTAGAGGAAAATGACTTTCTTGAAGAATAAAATCAACTCAAAATACGCTTAGAAGAAAGTAAAATACTCTTAGAAGAAAGGAAAATAACCATAGAGACTCTGGAAAAGTAGGTTGAAGGAGCAAAGAAACACATTGAGAAATTAGAATGTGAAGTGGTAAGTCTAAGAAAATATTTTGAGAAAGTAAAGACTCTGAATCTTAGATTTGCTAAAGGATCTGAAACCTTAGATGAGATTATCAAGGTACAACGTTCTCCTCTTATAAAGACAGGTCTTGGATATACCGTAGAATCTTCTCAGGCTTCAGCACCAAATTATCTAAAAGCAGCTACAACTGGTTTACAAAATTCTGCCACTCAGCAAGGGAATAAAGAATCATTACAGGTAAAGCATGATCATCTCAATTCAAAGAACACTAACAGGAATATCTCTCAAAGAAACACCAATCAACATGTAAATCCAAGTAGAAGATTTCATGATTGCAGAAATTTCTTCTTCAATGGACAATGTTTCTCATGTCACAATTTTGGTCATAAAGTTGTTCAATGTGTTGCATATAAAACCATCATGACTAGAGAAGCAAGAAGGAAAAGGATTGAATTTGAGATGAATACCTATAACAACTCTTCTCCTCTTCTAAATGAAGTTGAATGTTCTTATTGCAATAACTTTGGGCATGAAGAATCTGAATGCAGGAGCAAAGTTCAGCCAAAAGAGCATTTTCCTTCAAATTCCAAAGTATGGAAAAAGAAGGAATTACAGGTTGAAAATTGTGGCATAGCGTTATTTGCAGAAGGTGAAGAAAATCAATGGTACATTGATAGTGGATGCTCAAGACACATGACAGGTGACAAAAACAAACTTCTTGCATATAGTGCTCTAGAAAAGGAAAAGAAAGTTACATTTGGAAATGATACTCCTGCTGTAATTAAAGGAAAAGGGTATGTGTTTCTAAAAGAAAAGGTGAAGGCTAATGATGTCATGTATATGGATGGTTTAAGGCATAACCTTTTAAGTGTAAGTCAAATGTGTGATCAAGGAACTGAAGTTGTCTTTAGTTCAAAAGAATGTGTGGTTCGTGATCTTGTTACAGGTAAAACAATTATAAAAGGGAAAAGAACTCCAAGCAACCTGTTTGTATTGAAGAACTACAAAGAACAATGTTACTTAAGTCAATCTTCAGAAAACTGGTTATGGCATAGAAGGTTGGGGCATCTAAGCTTCTCTCAAATCAACAAATCAAGCAAACTTAATGTTGTTCATGGTCTTCCCAATATTACTCTACCTGAAAGTATCATATGCAAATCCCGCCAATTCGGCAAGCAAACCAGAGTGCAATTTAATGCCAAGGAAGGATCATCAAGTAGGCCTCTTGAACTCATTCATACTGACATATGTGGACCTATGAGAAAAAAGTCACCTCGTGGTGAACAATACTATATCTTATTTATTGATGATTTCTCTAGAATGTGTTGGATTAGGTTGCTTAAACACAAAGACGAAGCATTTGAGAAATTTCAGATCTTCAAGGCTCTGGTTGAAAATGAATTAGATCTAAAACTCAAATGTCTTAGATCTGATCGAGGAGGAGAATATACTTCAAACTAATTCCTTGAATTTTGTGAACAACATGACATAAAAAGACAGTTCTCTGTAGCTGGCACTCCACAACAAAATGGCGTAGCAGAAAGAATGAATAGAAGAGTTCAACAAATGGCTAGAGCTATGCTTGATGATTCTGGAACACCTGGCACATTTTGGGGAGAAACAGCACATATAGCGGTAAACATTCTCAACAAGGCACATGTTCGTGTAAATAGTGACAAAACTCCATATGAACTCTGGTATGGTAATTCTCCCTCTGTGAAGCATTTTAGAGTTTTTGGAAGTAAATGATTTATCAAAAATAATGATGAAAAAGTTGGCAAGTTTGAACCTAGAGCGGATGAAGGAATACTTCTTGGTTACTCCTCTATGAGTAGAGCTTATAAATGTTACAATAAAAGACTTCAGAAGATTGTTGAATGTATTGATGTTGTTATTGATGAGTCTCCTACAGCCCCAAAAGAAGAAAAAAAAATAACAAATGAAGACGATGGTGACTTATGTCCTTTTACATCAAATAGCAATGATATAGACAGTGAACCCAATGAAGAACCTGAAGATGATTTATCTGAAAAGGCTCCATCCAGATATGTTCAAAAGAATCATCCAGAATCTCAAATTTTGGGAGATAAGGGATCAAGTGTACAAACAAGAAGGACTCTTGTGGGATCTTCTAGCTATCTGGCATTTCTATCCACTATTGAACCACACAATGTCAATCAAGCTAGCAAAGATGAATGTTGGGTTCAAGCCATGAATGAAGAGCTTGATCAAATTGAGAAGAATCACACTTGGGAATTAGTACCAAGACCTCATAACAAAAATGTCATTAGAACTAAATGGATATTCAAAAACAAGTTAAATGAGAATGGGGATGTTGTAAGAAACAAAGCTAGACTTGTTTGCAAGGGGTATGCTCAACAAGAAGGTATAGACTTTGAAGAAACTTTTTCTCCGGTAGCTAGACTTGAAGCCATAAGAATGTTTCTTGCTTTTTCAAGCTTCCAACAAATCAAAGTTTATCAAATGGATGTTAAATCTGCCTTTCTCAATGGTGATCTAGAAGAAGAAGTTTATATAGAACAACCAGAAGGATTCATTTTGGGAAATGATGAAAAACTTGTTTGTAGACTTTAAAAGGCTCTATATGGTCTCAAACAAGCTCCAAGGGCATGGTACTATCGTCTTGACAAATATCTTCATCAACAAGGATTTTCAAAAGGGTCTGCTGATAGCAACTTATACACAAAAATTGAAAATGAAAAACTATTGATTGTGGTTGTATATGTTGATGATATCATTTTTGGAAGTAATGAAGAATCTATGAGTCAGAAATTTGCTTCAGCTATGCAGCAAGAATTTGAAATGTCTTTACTTGGGGAACTAACATTCTTTCTTGGCTTGCAAGTGCATCAAACTACAGATGGCATATTCTTATCACAAGGAAAATACCTTAAGCAAATTCTGAAGAAGTATGGCATGGAAGAGTGCAAACCTGTAAGTACACCAATGATAACCGGATGTAATCTCAGTTCTCATGATGATTCTCCCACGGTGAATCAACCAGAGTATAGATCTATGATAGGAAGTCTACTCTATCTCATTGGGACTAGACCAGACATTATGCATGCAGTTGGGATTGTTGGACGATTCCAAGCTAATCCAAAAGAGTCTCACCTTCAGGCTGTCAAAAGAATATTCAAATATCTACAAGGAACTCAAGACTTTGGACTATGGTATCCAAAGAATGCTAATCTTACTCTTCATGCTTACACTGATGCAGATTGGGCTGGAAATGTTGATGATCGGAAAAGCACTAGTGGTGGTGCATTCTATATGGGGCCCCGGTTAGTTTCTTGGTTCAGCAAGAAGCAAAACTCTATTGCCTTATCTACAGCAGAAGCAGAATATGTGGCTGCCGCATCATGTTGCACTCAACTTCTTTGGATGATGCAAACCTTACAAGACTTTCAAATCAAATGTTCACCTCCTATCTCCATCATGTGTGATAATACAAGTGCCATCAACATCTCAAAGAATCCTATTATGCATTCCAAGACCAAGCACATTCCCATCAAGTATCACTTTTTACGTGAACAAGTGCTTGAACAAAAGGTGAAGTTGGAGTATGTTCCCTCCAAAGAACAAGTTGCTGATATTCTGACCAAACCTCTGCCCAGGGAAGCGTTCGAATATCTCAGAAAAAAGCTGAGAGTAGTCTCTGCCATGCAGAAAATCAGAACTTCTTAAATTCAGAAGATTAAATTGGATACACGGGTTTCCTAAAAGACAGTCACGTATATACGTGAGTTTATACAAAGAAAATGGCGTATGGTTAGTTGCTGACAAATTTTACTTGGGGTCAGCATTCTTTAGCAAATCTGCAGTGTTGTATGGTATCTCTGATGATGTTTCAGCTCTTATATTTTGTTTCATTCTCTGATTTTGGGTAAAGATGCCTTGATGATTGGATGTTAAAAGTGTTCAGGTTGCACAAGCTAAGGAGGAGTTTTGGTCATATGGAAAGGATGCATTGGATGCACAGTTTCAGGGGGAGCATTAGCCTTGCTGAATGTAATGCATTGTTGGCATTATGATGATTCTAAAATATGATCTCTCTTGAGGTATTTTTGATATTGGTTATAAAAATTCATATGTGTAATTTGATGAAAAGGCTATGACCTATGATGTAAATTGTAATATTCAGTCATGTAAAGGGCTTGTTCAAATGTGTAAACCCACTTGGTTGGGTACATGAGTCATATATGTAAATCCACTTGGTTGGATCTTTGATGTAAGTAAGAGTCCTTGGTTATAGAGTCATGTGCTTCATATGTTTGAAGATTCAACATGAACTCAGGGGGAGCATGGTAACTTTAGTGCACATCAGATCTACAGAGCTCTTCTTGTTTTGGTTTTGATCTGCCCTTTGCCCTTGATGTCAAAGGGGGAGAGTAGTATCATGGTGTCATATTGTTTTTCATGATGTTTGAATAGGGGGAGAGTATCATGGTGCTTGCATCATGATTATAATCAATGTATCTATATATTGCGATGATCAAACACCATCATGGTTGCCATCAAGTCTAAAGGGGGATATTGTTGGCAATATGATGCAATGTGTTGTCTTTGATGGCAACCTATTTGATAAAGTTGTTCTTGACGGAAACCTATTAAACTTGATGGAGACATACTTGATGAATTAAGGGGGAGATTGTTGGAAATGTGATACAATGTATTGACCTTGATGGAACCTGCTTGATGAGTTGCCTATGATAAGCAAACTATGTGTTAAATTTGTAAGGATGATGTGTCTACAGATCAGCTCAGAAGCAATAGAAGAAAGGAATTCAGAAAATGCCAGAATAATGTTGAACAAGGTATGTCATAAAGCATACGCGGGTTTGTTAAGGATAAGTTGCGTATGCATGCGGAAAAGTACGTGCCAAGTTGCGTATGCCAATTTGCGCTCTAATTTTATAAAACCAAGGGGAATTACCATGGTATTGGCCTAAAGTATTGAGCACTTGATTATCTATTTGACCCCGTCCAGGAATACCATCAATGGTGGAGTGGTTTTGACTCATGGTATTGATAAAGGCCAAATCTATTTAAGGAGAAGAAAATCATAGTGCAAGGTAGAGGGCACGCATCTGGGCTTTAATGAATACTTCACTCTGAAGTATATCTGCATGGTTGAACTCCGTTATTAATTGATAGATCTGAATCTATGATGCACCTATGAATATGATGAAGGTTCAAGATCTCTAGATCTAGAAATGATGAATCTCTAGGATGATCTGAAAAGAAGTGATGAAGACCTGGCGCAAATCTGATGAAGAAATTGAAAAAATCTAGGTAAGTTCATAGATCTGATCTGTTCTGCAAAGTTTATCTTTTATAGATCTATATGCAGGTTCGTTTCATGAAAAGCGTGTGTATACGCGGATCTGATAAAATAAAAGCGCGTATGAGCAGTTAGGGTTTTTCTGAAAGATGCACAGATGTATACGCGGGTTCGTTTCATGAAAAGCGCGTGTATACGCGGGTCTGATTAAATAAAAGTGCGTATGGTATCTGAACTAATGATTGCTCAAGGTTGAATGTGTTTCTGCATATCTATTCTGAAGTCTGGGTTATCTCTGATATTCTGGTTACAGTGGTTTCACTGTTCTGTTTGAAGCATTGGGCGAAGTATATTTGTTGATAAGTGAAGAGTTGTGTTGAAGCTATTTGATCTAGTTTGAAAATTGATGAAACGTGGTCTGCAATAGTGTTGAGGGTCGAAGCCATCAGTGAGGCGGTAGTAGCTCCCTTCCAGTGGTAGCTAGTAAACAAGAGCAAGGGGTTGTAGCTCCCTTCTAAGAGAGGCTGGTAAACAAGAGCAGGGGGTTGTAGCTCCCTTCCAGGAGATGCTGGTAAACGAGAGAAGGTTGTAGCCTTCTGCAGGTGGGTGCCTGCGTGCTGGTATGAGTCTGCGCCAGTACATGGTTGTAAGAAGTTTTCTTTATAATAAATATTGAAGGCTGAGACGACGGTAGCGGTGGTTTTCTCCCGACTTGGGTTTCCACCTTAAATCCTGGTGTTCATGTGTGTTGCTTATGTGTGATGGTTCATTCTGTTTTTACTGCACATGATTACTGCTTAACATCTGATGAATAAATGATGCAATGATTTAAGAATCAAATACATAATAAGAGCTCTGAGCATACGCGAGTTTCCTTAAGGATATCCGTGTATATACGCTATTTTTTTTCTATAAAGTAGCGTATGGGTGAGAAAAGAAAAGTAAAATTTTTATCAATTAGCTCTAAATACTGATTCACACCCCCCCCCCTCTTAGTATGTTTCCCAACAATTGGTATCAGAGAAGGTCCTTCTAAAAAATCTTAGCCGCTAGAAGGAAGATCAAGCCAGATGAGCAATCAAGATGGAATAGCATCTATCAAGCCTCCGGTCTTTAATGGAAGAAATTTAATCTTCTGGAAAACAAGGATGAGGTCCTATCTTCAGTCTATAGGAACAGATGTATGGGCCATTGTTGTACAAGGATATCAATATCCAGCTACAATACCAACAGATCCGAATGAAAAGAAGAATTATGAATCAAATGCAAAGGCGGTCAATGCTATAATAGGAAGTTTGACTGAATCTGAATTTGTCAAAGTCATGCAGCTAAATACATCAAAGGAAATTTGGGACAAAATCATTCTAAGTTATGAAGGTGATGCAAAGGTAAAAAGTGCAAAAATCCAAACTCTCATAATTGAATATGAAAATTTGAAGATGCATAGTGATGCGAGTATTGCCAGTTTCTTTTTACGTGTTGATGATGTTGTAAATCGTATGAAAAATCTGGGAGAAACAATAACCGAATCTACTTTGGTTGAGAAAATTTTAAGATCACTAACAACAAAATTTGAGTCAAAAGTTTCTGCTCATGAAGAAAAATAGTATCTTCAAAATCTTACTATGGTACAACTTCATGGCATACTAACCGCATATGAAATGAGAAGAGGAGGACCATCTGAAGTCAAAGAGGTTGTCTTCAGAGCTTCTACAAAAGGGAAAGAAGTACAAGAAGCAGAAGGATCAGGATATATCTCAGAAGAAGATGAGGCAAATTTTGTAAAGAAACTCCAACTTGGCACAGGACGGTTCAGAGGTAAGCTTCCTTTCAAATGTTTTGAGTGTGGAAGAGTTGGTCATTATGCTACTAAGTGTCCTCATAAAGAAACACCTGCAAAAGGGAAGGAAGTAGCAAGAAGGAATAAGAATCGGTTTAACACCAGAAAAAGTTACTATACTCATGAAGACAGTGATGGGTTATCTGATAGTGAGGAAGAATGTGAACAAGATCTTAGACTTCTCATGGCATTTGAATCTAGAGAAGAAAAGGATACTTTTGTGGATGCTCTATAGGACAATGACTTTATTGAAGAAAACAATCAACTCAAAATACGCTTAGAAGAAAGTAAAATAATCTTATAAGAAAGGAAAATAACCATAGAGACTCTGGAAAAGCAGGTTGAAGAAGCAAAGAAACACATTGAGATTATCAAGGTACAAATTTCTCCTCTTATAAAGACAGGTCTTGGATATACCGGAGAATCCTCTCAAGCTTCAACACCAAACTATCTAAAAGCAGCTACAACTGGTTTACAAAATTCTGCCACTCAGCAAGGGAATAAAGAAGCATTACAGGTAAAGCATGATCATCTCAATTCAAATAAAACTAACAAGAATATCTCTCAAATAAACACCAATCAACAAGTAAATCCAAGTAGAATATTTCATGATCGCAGAAATTTCTTCTTCAATGGACAATGTTTCTCATGTCACAATTTTGGTCATAAAGTTGTTCAATGTGTTGCATATAAAACCATCATGACTAGAGAAGCAAGAAATAAAAGTATTGAATTTGAGAAGAATACCTATAAAAACTTTTCTCCTCTTCTAAATGAAGTTGAATGTGCTTATTGCAATAACTTTGGGCATGAAGAATCTGAATGCAGGAGCAAAGTTCAGCCAAAAGAGCATTTTCCTTCAAGATCCAAAGTATGGAAAAAGAAGGAATTACAGGTTGAAAATTGTGGCATAGCATTATTTGCAGAAGGTGAAGAAAATCAATGGTACATTGATAGTGGATGCTCAAGACACATGACAGGTGACAAAAACAAACTTCTTGCATATAGTGCTCTAGAAAAGGAAAAGAGATTTACATTTGGAAATGATACACCTGCTGTAATTAAAGGAAAAGGGTCGGTGTTTCTAAAAGAAAAGGTGAAGGATAATGATGTCATGTATGTGGATGGTTTAAGGCATAACCTGTTAAGTGTAAGTCAAATTTGTGATCAAGGAACTGAAGTTGTCTTTAGTTCAAAAGAATGTGTGGTTCGTGATCTTGATACAGGTAAAACAATTATAAAAGAAAAAAGAATTCCAAGAAACCTGTATGTATTGAAGAACTGCAAAGAACAATGTTACTTGAGTCAATCTTCAGAAAACTGGCTATGGCATAGAAGGTTGGGGCATCTAAGCTTATCTCAAATCAACACATCAAGCAGACTTAATGTTGTTCGTGGTCTTCCCAATATTACTCTACCTGGAAGTATCATATGCAAATCTTGCCAATTTGGCAAGAATACTAGAGTGCACTTTAATGCCA